>ML994144.1:0-39484 GCA_010093945.1 Delitschia confertaspora ATCC 74209 | reverse complement strand
AGACTCCAGCTCACCTTAGACATTTCCACATTTCGAATCTAGAGGTAGGTTCTCTAGGAGTGTAGGATAAGTACATCTGTGCGGAAAATACTGCCTCTTTCTAGTCCTAGATACAGTATGTTAATTAGGAACTCTATCTAGTAATACAATGCCTTAATTTATCAGTGTACAAGCCTGACAGATACCTAAAATGTGAAACCATCTGGATTTCTACGTTCACCTTCACATCTGCGCATTTTCAGTCAAAAAGATAAATCAAAAAGCTATATCAGGCGAATACTCGTGCTCGGATGTACTTAGCCTTTTTAGACCTATAGGTAGTTCCGGTAGGAGGGGCAGGTAGAGAAGCTTGTCTCAAGTGAAACCATAAATTATGAGTCTTATAAAGAAATGCCTATAATAAACAAGTGCCTTAATAGAGCACTAGAATATTATGAAGATCCTATATCACATGGGAGCTAATGCAGGAACAGCATCCCGCTCGCACTAGGCCCTACTAAATCATGTGATCATGACCCGCTTTAATCCATCCCTTGATTTAAGCCTCTCAAAGGACAGCATTGTGCCCACAGGAGAAATGAAGGCAGTATCGCTCTCACCTCGTACTTCCCCACAAATACATTTCACTTTCCTGGAACTCTATCACTCGGTGTGGTGTAGTGATTATCATACTCGCGTGCTCTCTCCGGACGTCTCTGAATAAGGATGAGTTGAGAGTGCACCCTCTACAAGAGACCCAGGCTTGACTCCGCCGGCCAAATGTGTGTTTCGTGCTTTTATTGTTTGGAGCATTGTGGATGTTTTATGGTATCTTGATAGGGACTTTAATGGCTTAGTCTGGGGGTATATGTCAGTGGTATAATAAATATGATGGTGAGTATGTACACGGTTAAGTAGTAAGACTTTCAAGGTGTTATCGATCTGCAAATGAAGAGCGAAAGCACCGCTTATAGCAAACCTAGTACACCTTTATCTCTTCTCATTTAGGGGTGTGGAAAAGGCAAAGATTTTGGACCCGAGGGACATTCCTCTAGAGCCGGGTTTACTTTGCTCTAAGCATTGATATTACGTGGTTCATAGACCCGATCGGGAACCAGATAGTACGTTAAATTGAATTATTATTATTTCTCCTCTACCCTCGAATCAAAAGCCATAGAAACATTTCTCCCAATTCCTATTCTTCTACACATTCACATGGAACGACCTTAACTACATAACCAAACCCTTGCTCCGGTTTCTCTTTACTAAGCCCTAGGATCCTATGTACACACTCAACCTTTGCAGCGTCGAGTCTATAGAAGCTATAGCAAAGATGCTATTACTTCACCTCCTCTCCACGGTTCCCTCCTCTCCACTCTCCCCCATTCGACCTAATGCTTTTCGGTTTCGACACCGAGTTCGTCTCCTCCCTAACGAGGCGTCCCTCTCGAAGTCGAAGACGACAAGCGGAGCTGGCACTAGATAGTTACCGCGTTGATCGTAACCATACATTGGGTGATGTGTGGTGGAAGCAGCCCTAGAGAACTAGTTATTGTTTACCAAGAACATCGAATAGCAGCGAAGCCAACTTGGTTGTGAAGGAGTTAAAGAAACGGATACTTAAATTGTAATGGAGTTGAAGGAGTGGAATTCGATTGGACGAGTGGTTCCAGAATTCCTCCGGCAGCAAGCCAGCCAGAGCTAACACCATCTGTTTCTTACAATAGGACTGATCTCCGAGAGAGAAAGCCATAAAGATTAGCGCTCGCAACGCCAAAGCAGAGTGTAACAAGCAAAATGCACGCAGCTCTCCTCCGTCATCATTTAAAATTTCTGGATCTCAAGAGCCCAAATCCATACCCCTATACTCTTATTTCTTTGTTCTGATTTTACTTATCTACATAGATGTATGTGCAAGGATCCAAATGCATAATTTCATAATAAGCTAGGCTCTTCTCCCTAAGCTCTCAAGTTCTGTGAACGGTAATTAGGGGTACCATGAAGGCCGTATATGTGGCGAACTTAAGCTGTATTCATGTCCTTTACAGGTTTGATTGATGGGCTGCATGTTACTACTACAGTCTACCTAGAATAGGTTGGGTTTTTCATTGAAGATGTTCACCCAGACAAGATGATCCTTTTCATTTCATCAATCTCTTTTGGTGTGGGCGTGAGATTCTCATACCCGTCTTCCGTGATGAGAACGTTATCTGTGATGTCCTGTCAGTATCATCCCTTAAGTATTGTACACGAAAGTGGAAACTTACCTTCAATCCTCACTCCACCAACCTTCCAATACCTCTCAAGCACCTCTTTGTTAACATACTTTCCCCTCTCCGCATCCTTAAGCACAGGCTCGATAATAAACCTACAGAAGTAAATCCCTGGCTCAACAGTTACCACACTGCCCGCCGGCACTGCACCCCGAACCCTGAGATACCTGAACATAGGATCGGAGTCCTGGTAATTGGGATTGCCACCTGTATCATGCGTATCCATACCGAGATAATGGCCCAAGCCGTGAGGGAAGAAGGCAACACTGACGCGAGACTTCAGGAGTTCTTCTTCCGAGGCTCCATGAAGGATCCCAATTTTGAGAAGTCCGGAAATAGCGACCTTGTGTGCATGGAGATGAACCAAGTCCCATGTTACACCAGCTTTGAGCTGCTCTGTGCATTGTTTTTGCATCGACAGAACAATATCATAGATCTCCTTACTCTCTTTAGTGAAAGTGCCAGAAATTGGGAAGGTGCGGGTGATATCTGAGGCATAGCAGTCGACTTCACAACCGGCATCCAGAAGTAGGTTCAGCTGGCCAGTGAGGGGAGCAGAATTCTTGACATAATGCAGTGTCGCAGCGTTCTCTCCGCTTGCAAAGATACCATGGTACGCCTGCTCCTTTGCGCCGCGTTCCATGCAAGATTTCAGGAAGATAGCTTCGAGCTCTGTTTCATTTTTGGCTTTGGATACAGCCTTCATGACATTGACATGAGCAGCTGTGGAGATGGCGTTGGCCTTCTTGATAAGAGCAATTTCATAGGGAGATTTGCGGACACGGCAGGTTTCGATAGTAGGCTTGAGGAGTTCGAGGTTCGTACTATTGAAGGCGAGGAAGGTGATGCCGTCGGAGACTTGGTCAGGTATGGCGTAGAGGGTACTTTGGGGAGAGTAGGTGGACGAGGCAAGGTGACCGTTTACATTTTCGGAGGTGAAGACGGCATCGACGTCATATCTAGAAAGCGTAAGCGGAGAGTGCCGGCGTAGGAATGCAAAAAAACAGATATAGAACGGATTACTGATACAGAGGAAGATTTGAGGAATACGCTTAAGAGATGCCCGAAATGAGGCTCCCTATGGAAGATAAGTGATTCTTTGACTAGTCTCCTTTTCCATACCACACTCGCCGGAAGGAAACCTCTATTAAAACCAGAGTTTCCAGGAGAGCAGGCTAGTTGAAAGAGAAAACTTCCCGGGAGGACACCCTTCCTAGGCGAGCAGACTTGTTAAAGAGGATACTGGCCAGCAGATAATACTTGCCAGAAGAGCATACTTGCCGAAAACGACCACTCTCCAGAAACGATAAGATGCCCAAATAGAGCGGAAGATAGCAGTAGAGAAGTTTAAATAAAAATGAAGGAAAAAAAAGGCACATACTTCTCTTTGGCCTCTTCAACACTCATAGGCAACCCTGACCAGATCACCTCCTCCGGCTCCACAGGCGGGATGAACAGCGTCAGTTTCTGGCTCGGTATATGATATGTAAGGTAGCAGTCTGGCAGGTTACAGCCAGAGAGATAGTAGAAGTATCGACGTTGCCTGGTCACCTAGGTCAGTCTTCAGATTCTGATACCACGGGGCCGGGGAATCGTAGACGAGAAAGTTTTGTGGACGGAAAGAATTGAGAGTTGCAGAGTTGGAGAGCGGGAGAGTTGTATATACCGGAATGGGGCTTCACCATCATTATCCTACGCAATCTTATCAGTTACTGCTTCCTCGTGGAAGCTGGGAGGGAAAGGCCATACCTCAATTAATCGACTCTTCTGCCCCTCAAGATATAGGGTGCCATTCGCATCCCCTCCCTTGGCCACAATCGCTTCTGCGACTTTCCTCGCATGTTCCTTCGCCGGATACTGGCCCTTCAGCACCTCTTCGTAGTCAGTCGAAACCATTATGAAAGGTGGTTGTGGTAGAAGGGTGAAAGGTGAGGTTGAACTGAAGTGGGGGGTTGGTGGGGTATATTGATGATGTTGCAAGGGTCGGCTTGGGGCGGAGCTCTGTCCGAGGAGGGATTATTCGCGGTGTCACGTGGATTGAAACATGAGAAGTCGTGACCTCATAATAGATTCAAGATCTAACTCTAGATGAGGCTCTATCATGATATTTAGAAGCAAAAGCCACGATGGATCTCCTCTTTGCAATGGTGATTAGGCATTTCCCAGCCTTTATGCAGAAGCAACTTTATGTGCAGAGATCCAACCCAACGCCATCCCGTCCTTAACCGCTATGCAAGATATGTGCCCCTTGTGATCCATATATATAGTACAAGTTTTTCATGAGGGACGCTACCAAACCTGTAGAACCGAAACGCCAACCAAGATACCACTATATGGCTCCATTGTGGGTATCCAATAACTGCAGGGCCGGAATCATGAAAAGGAAATTTGGTGGGGTATCTGTAGAAACTGAAATACAACTTGGATGACAATGACGAATTCCAGAGCTATAACCCAAGATGCGTTTAAACAACTTAGACACGGCAGTGGTGATTTCCAGAGTTATTCCAAGAAGTGTGTCGTGAGGTCGTAAGAGAACGAAGCAGAACTGTATGGAGGCCGGTAGACGTCGAAGTCTGGCGTGCATGGCGAAAAACATCTTGACATGGCAATGATGAATTCAGAGCGGTATTCCAAAAAGAATGTTGTCACATCATAAGAGATCTGAGCAGAACTGGGGGAAGACTGTCAGACGTCAAGGGTTTGGCGGGGACGCGACGGAAGACGAAGCTTGAGTTCGAACGAACTGGGCAACTTCATGGCCAGCTTAGCAGCTTGAGCGGCCTTCTGTAGCTTGACAACCTTGCGCACAAGAGACTCGGAGGTGACCTGCAGGTCAAAGTCCATCAAGTAACAAACAGTGATCTCCAGATTGATGAGTTGCGTAACCGTGACGCCTCCGACCGTAGCAAGCCTGTGACTGCTATATGCGAGGTCCTCAAGCGCCTTCATAGAACACCGCAAGGAACCCAGAACAAGACGGTGAACCGTTTTCGGGGTTACAGGCACGATCTTCTCCTCGACACACAGTCTCAAGATGTAGGTAGCTGCAGCGAGATACACTGCCGTCGACATTGGGCAATAACGATGAAGACGATAGATGTACTCCTCAATACCAACGGCCGGAATGTTCTTCGAGAAGAATTTTCTAGCGAGACTGGCTTGTTGCACAATCGCAGGCTGGGCATTGTCTCCGATGTCACCGGCAGTTGGCTCAGAGTTACTGGCCTCGGGGGTATCCACATCAACCGCCTTGAATCGTGGGCTCTGAATGTCATGAACAGGAACAGGAGTCGCTGGCCTTGAAGATGTACGTCGGTGATGTCCTCGACGAATCTCAGCGCTGCGTGGAGTGGTTGGTCTGCTGATTGGAGGGGTTGGCGGAACATCTCCAGTAGCGATAGCCAGAGCCATAACAGCGCGAGTCAAGATTTTCATAGCCGTCTCTGGCTTCATATCATGGACATCCCATTCCTCACCGGTAGGTGGGGAGGGAGCATCCTCATTGGGAGTGGCCAAAGTTGGGATGAGAGCTTGGTCCGAGGACGGGTTTGGGGGTGATGGTGGCTCAAGACAGTCGCTTCCGGAATCCGAGCTTCCACTGACACGATCCATGATGTAGAGGTATGATATCTTAGCAGTAGGTACGAGCCTTGATGGTCTGTTGAGCTGAGGCTGCAAGAGGAAGGGTTGTAGCCGTTGCTGGCTATGGATAGAGTGAGAAGAGGGAGGGGGTTGGCTATCCTTGGGCCATTCGTAGGTGTAAGGTTTCAGGTATAAAGGTACCACTAGGAATCTGTTGAACTTATGAGTGAAGTTCGCGTGTGCGTCATTGTACACCCACTCACCTTCACCTTCGGGTGATCCCGTTCTCCCGGCGCGTGCTCTGTGCACTGGAGCCAAGCTCTACCGGAACGAAAGTATATATCTGAGAAGGTCGTACTGCTGCCTTGATAGAGAGCAACTAGAGAGAGGCAGGCTCAATCTCTGGAAAAAGTGTTTGTTGGCCGGCCAGACTCGAAAGAGGATATGGTAACTACGTCTAGGACGGCGATGGATACTATGTTGGTCAAGTATATAGAAGCCCAAGCCCCAAGCTTCCAGAAACCACGCAGATTGTGAGAGTTGATATATACCTCTGCGTTGTATAGGTCGTACGGCAAGGGTGATTGATGGATGACTGGAGAGAGTTGGTTGGTAGTGAGGTTGAAGAGGAAAGAAGCCGTCGGGCAAAAGATGCAAAGCCTGAGAAATAGCTCGCGGTCCTTCAGATAATCCGAGGTGAAGATGAGTGGGTATGTACCCCAGTGCTGAGCACGTACATTGCTGTGCACGGCGTCAATAGTGGACACTGGACGATGGAGTGAAGGACTGTGAAAGGCGGGGTGTGAGGTCCCGCGTCGCGAGAGAACGAGACAAACCCCAGACTTTCCCTGTCCACCGGTCGCCCTGTGGCCTCTCCTCAAGGGACCAACCCGCAATGCCGCCGCAAAAGCAAATCACCAAAAAGCCTCTGGTCACAGGGCACTTCACTTCGACCCCGTGGCTCTCTAAGATGCGCTCAAGACTTTTCCCCTTGCTGGCCAGGCCCGAACCGGTCCACTTGATCGGAAATTAGCCATCTCTAGATACTAGAGTGGAGACTGCGTGGGGCAGAAGAAAGCTTCGGTTAAGCCTCACTGGACCCTTTGCCAGTTCATACCGCCATCTTCGCTAGGTACCTAGGTATCTTTTACATATTGATAGACACGTGTGAGATCCTTTATGGGATCGAGACAGTCTGAGAGGTCGGACGGAGCATCTCTCCGCATCTTGCAGCTAGAATAAATTTCTGCTTTCTTTTGTCTCTGGCGCATCCAGACGACCGCAGGTTACACTACTTTAGGAAGTTGACGATGTTGGCCTTCACGATGCCAACGAATTGCATCAGCTATCGAATCTGCTAAAGCCCGACTTGCAGCGGGGAGCCGGAACAGTAGGTGGTTACGGGCTGCTGAGTGGATGACGGCTCCTCCCGCTATATCCAATTGTTTGCAGGAGAAAGAACGGTACGCCAGAGCTCATCTTCCTGTCAAACATCGGTATACAACTTCCTATCAAGCGTTTAGTCACCCGGAAAAGCTATCACGGCGAGAGCAATTCCCACCTACTGTCTATAACGTGCCAAGACAAGATCTCCGATCTGCTCCTTCACCACTTAATCCGCTATCCACATATATATTGAAGTGCACCCAGGATCGGAGGACTTTAGCCTGCTTTAGCATCTCGATTGCTCTTCTCTACAGATGGGCAGATATATATTATGTATTTAAAAGACATTAACTGACAGATACCAGAGTGAAATAAACTGCAGACGATTCGTAAGGGCCTTTAAGGTGACCTTTCGCAACTGGATTGAGCACTCAAGTGACCGCGAAGCCCTCCTCTTTCATACTCACCGTTGAAGCTATATCGAAGCAGGGACTTAATACGGGAAAAAGTGCATAGAAGCTTCCCCGGACAGAAGTCCGAACGCAGGAACATGTCTTCGCCACCGATCAGTCAGAATCAGAGGGTACGACCCTGCAGGAGGCAAGGCATGGGTCTATGCAAGTCAATATATATCGGAGCGGTATCGGTAAAGCGAAAGAGACCTTCCTATATGGTTCTCTAAAGATACTCCTGGAGAGCACCGCAGAATATCCCTCTGCTTTTGTGCTGAGAGATGCGCATGCGGCCTAGGATGTCGGAGCCCGTATTCCTCTTTTCAACCTCCTATGCTATGCCCAAAGCCAGAAATTTCAAAAACAAAGAAAAAAGAATTGTAGCAGCCACAATTCGAACTTTAGGTTTCCCATTTCGACTCACACGCTCACCCGCTCACCCGCTCACCCGCTCTATGCGGGACTCTGGCATCCTGTGCATAAAGGCCCTGATATGCTAACCATTACACCACAGTCACGGTTTGCATTTTGATATTCATCTTTGCATAATGTGCGCATATAGCAGTGAGTTAGGGACAGTCCTGAGGGACAGGACTAAATAAACTTTTTGACTTTGCGGTGAGATCGGTACATCTAACATGAATAGCGGAAAGCTACATTACCGGTATAATACCAAGAAAAAGAAATAAAAAGATTGTCCGCGCCCAGGTTTCCTTCCTTTACTTCCACGCATATCTGTTCTATTTGGACCTCTAACTTCCCTCAACGTCTTCTGGTTCTTGTTCCCCTTCAGAAGTCTTAAGCATTATCTGGTTTAATTCTATTCAGCTCTGTATACACATGCTACAACTCTACATACATAAGAAATCGCGTAAAGGAGATACAAACAGATGCTGCCCCAGACAAGGACAAAAAACCTCAGTTACAACCGTTCCACACCGACAATCAGCTCCGGACGCCCAACCTCCTCAGCCCAGACTTGCGACTATCAAGGATTTTATGTGGTCTCTATGGAGACATAGTCATAGCAGGAGCTCTTAGCGGCTTGCCTAGAAATATTCTGGCGTCACTGAGAGCTCGGTTTAAGAAGAAGATTCGAACTGACGATGAAGAGATGGCGGTTTGATTGTGCATATCAGTATTTCCTGCGTCCACGCAGTTGGAAATAATAGGTTTCTATGAAGCTTGGGTTATGAAAAGCTTCATCTTGATACTATCAAGTACAGGATATGTTTCAGGCACAACCGTTCCATGCCGACAATTACTGTAATCAGCACCGGACTCGGCCTACCTGAGGCGCCAAATGACATCTTATCTTGATAAGAAAATATATTTGCTACCATGGCACACTTGTACAGCTTCCCCCAGCTATGTTTCCTAAAGTCGTCTCTTAAGACGGTGATGGCGAGTGAAGTCTGTTGGGCAGTAAGAAACCCTTGTACTTTACAACGCCCTTTGCGACGCTTGACGGTTTAGAAGAGAAAGTGGAGAGATGGGAAGTGGGAGGAGGTGCCAAGGATGGATGACTAATAGACGTGGTAGAAAATGAAGACGAGAGTGTTCGATCATCTTTCATCATCATCCTTCCATGATTCATCCAAATTTTTGTGGTGACTGGATGAATCAAGCTCAATGACTTTCAGCCTATCGAACTACAGAAAAGGCCTGTCTGAAACTCTCGAAAAGCTACCTTTGCACTGGACTTTCCCTCAAATGTCGCAAACCAATGATTCTACGCCAACACTAAAGCCCCAACGAACGCGATTCAATAAGCGCACCGCGTAGGCGATACAGAGCACGAGATATATATCTTGGGCTGGCTCAGCAGGAGCTGCGTATCAAGACATGGATGCAGATTCTAAGATGAGAACTTGATAAGAGTGATGCGTTCCTCAGTCATGGGTCGTGGGTTGTATATTGAGCCTCACACCAATATATAAGAAATCAAGCTTTTCTGACCATATTTTAGAAACCGGGCATCATTGCATGAGGCTACCGACATCCCCATATTGATGTATGAGGTCATCTGAAAGGTGATATCGACATCTACAGTCAGCCCCCTCTGCAATCAGGATGATGCTCTCATCGAAGAGCCTAAGGCTATGTTTCTTCTCAGCAGATTCTCAAATGGCCTTTGAGCTATAGGCTACACGGCTCAATAATCCAGACGTCTCAAAAGCATATTTGACATAGCCAAGCGATTTCCCCGGGTTTTCGTTGGATTTGGGTTGGTCTTTACGAGCCGAGCAAGGATGCCCCGTAATATGCAGGACCAACCGATCGCTGATCGAAAACGGCTTACTATTGCGTTCCTTAACTTTACATGCATGGTGGCAAGAGAAGACCAAGCTGATCAGGCCGGTGGCTGTTTGGTTTTAACCCGGGAGCCAGACCTTAATCCACAATATATGCACTATGATAACCTCCAATTTTATTTCAGTAAGGATTGGAAAGTTCCTTTCAAAATCTTGCGTCTATAATCGTCTGACGATTCCTGGAAATTCAAAGAGGATTGGTATCATCAATCGCACGAGGGAGAGGGTTGCACACCACCAAAGACTCATAACCGCGGGGCTGCGCAAGTCAATATCCAACATCCCGTTCAAGCGTGGAACGTTGCCGTTTGTCTTGCGGATTAAGACCCTCCGGCTATTTAAACCCTTGCGAATTTCATCTATATTGACCCTTGACGGAGACCTCACCCGGCGGCCCGACAGTATTTCCGAAACCTCCTGACCACATGCCTGCTCTAGATTGGCCAAATTCTGAAAAGTTTCTTTCCTTTCTACACCCTTCCGACCCACTTAGGGAACTGTATCAATCTACTAACCCCGGACCCCAGATTCTTGAATGGTAACCGGCTTGTGAACCGAGAAGTGCATGACTGGGCTTCCAAGCCGGGCGTCTATGTAACTCCATCCAGTATGAACGAAACATCTGCTAATATCCGGAAATGTCACGAGGAGCTAGTTGACGTTGATGGGCAGGCTGGTGGAGTATATATCAAGGGGTTCTCCCAGGTTTTGTATAATAGTTTGCTCTTCAGTTCGCTCATTGACTTCTCTTCTGCCCCTTCACTTCGTCGTGCTTCAGAATAAGGAAAAGTCATCTCAGGTCCTTGCAGCACATTCATTATGAAGTTCTCCACGACTGTCACGGCTGCTGCCTCTATGGTGGCCGCAGTGTCTGCCCACGGTGGTGTCGGTACCTATACTATGGGAGGAACGACTTATGAAGGGTACTTTGACCTGCTATGGAAATTTATCTTTCATCATGCTGATACTATTTAGATGGCAACCATACAACTCCGCCTCCGGCCAAAAGTCTATTCAGAGACAATACTCATCCTTCAATCCTCTCCTGATTGCTGATCTTTCGGTATGAGCCTCGCCTTTCAGATAAGAGTGTCAACCTCTAATCTTGCGCAGAGCGTGAATATCCGCTGTAACAATGCCGGCACCCTCGGAACAGGTCTTTCTGGATCCGTCGCCGCAGGAGGTACCATCAAGACCAAGTGGACTCAGTGGACACATCGCCCAGCGGCAGTCATGATCTACATGGCGAAGTGTCCCAGCTCCGGTTGCAACAACTGGGACGGAGCAGGAAAGGTCTGGGTAAGTATTCTCTATTACATTTTGCACTTTCACATCAATTGTATTAAATATGCTGGAAACTAATTCCTGTCTATAGTTCAAGATCGACCATCAGGGTCTTGTCTCTGGCACTCAGAATGCCGGAAAGTGGGCTGGTGATCAGATCACAGACACTTTGGAGTGGACCACCACCGTGCCCAAGTCTCTTGCACCAGGAGAGTATCTTATCCGTCATGAGCTCCTCGCTTTGCACCAGGCCAACAACCCGCAATGTACGTCTCTCTCCTATACCAGTAATTACAAGTCACTAACATATACCACAGTCTACCCTGAATGCGCCCAGCTAACCGTCACCGGCTCCGGAAGCGTCACCCCCTCTGCCTCCTGGCTCGTCTCCTTCCCCGGTGCCTACTCCGCCTCCGACCCTGGAATCGCGTTCAACATCGACTCCCCTGCCGCCATGACCGCCACCACCTACCCCATCCCCGGACCCGCTGTCTGGGACGGCACAGGCAGCTCTGCTCCCGCTCCCTCTACACCCGCCTCACCCGCTCCCTCGTCCGCTGCTCCAGCTACGCCTTCGACTCCCGCGTCTTGTGGTCCTGTGGCCAGGTATGGTCAGTGTGGTGGTAATGGGTTCGCAGGTTGCACGGTTTGTGCCAGTGGGACCACTTGCACGAAGAATGGGGATTATTATTCGCAATGCTTGTAAAGAGATAAGGCTTGAAGGGTGGAACCGGTAGTTCGAGAACTGTATATACTTTATTCTTTAAATATGTCTTCTTATGCCCTGGCTTTTCTTTTCCTTCGCATTAAAAACTAACAACCATGTTCTCAGATAACACAGAGCTCAAACGGCTTCATTCCATCTCCCTTTCTAATGCCTTCATGCCCGTCGTCCCCTACCCTAGCGCCCAGAACTATCCCGGACTTTCTAACCAGCCGAACACTATCGCCAGTCAGCTACCAATCGACATTTCCCCTATTACTTCAAACTCACCTATATCTATCAGAGAAAATGTGATCTCTGTTACCGAACAGCTCCACAGATTTTTGTTTTGATGAAGGAGAGACGTGTTCGAGTTAATAAAGGTAGAGGAGACTTTTCTTTTTTACTTAGTTGGTCGGTTGTTCTGATGGATCACTGCGCAGTGACGTAGGGCTTCACGCGGCTGGGTGACGCGTCTCCATCACCCTCGTCTGGCTGACTATTAGGCCTTACTTCTGGCTACTGGCCCTGGATTCGATGCCTTTCGGTCTTCATTCATTGTCGTGTGATTAAAGGCAGTGATATTTTGCAGTGCCAGACCCGAGAATTAATTACGCAAAACTTCCACCCTGTAACAATGTAATAAGATAAGAAAGTGAGAGTATAACCTACAGATATACCCTATCTGTTCGAACCCGCGCCCTCGCGTAACCTCCTCATAAACTGGCAAAAAGAGAAACCTACACGGCAGTTAGTACAAGTCAGCCAAGGGGAGTGGGGACACGGTACCATACCTGGTACCGATGGAAGGTCTATCGAGAACTAGGATTTATATATGTATCCAGCCTTGGTGTAAGGATTGATGATTGTAAGTGGGGGTAGGTCTGTGATGGTGGAGATCTGGAGAAGTTTTGGGTGAGCTTTGTATAAGCGGAGACTCAACGCACCGGTAAACCCGAAAGGATAGGGCTTGTTCTAGCAATAGGAATTGTGTGCAAAGGTCTACTATATAGCACATCCATCTATGCACTATCTCTCTTACTGGCGTACTTTGTACATCACACTCCGCACTAGTAAATTCTTAGCTGCAAATCTCTTTTATATGGTACCTCAAACAGACAAGGACGACTTGCAACGTTTGCTACCCAAGCTGAAGAGGAGTGGAGGGGATATGAAGGGGAAATGGAGAGAAAGCGGATAGGCAGACCGCAACGAACACAAACCACAGGGGAGGGGAAAGTGAAAAGAAAACCCCATCCCTACTTGGAAAATGGTCTAACAGGAAGTGGGAAAACAAATGGTCTGCCCAAGCTATGGGGAAAGCCAGGGACAGAGGACTACCAAATCCTTCTTTCGGCGCCCGAAGGAGTACGAGCGGTCACGGCCTGGCTACTACAGCAAGGAATCCTGGACCAGTTCAACCTAGCCTGTGACGGCTCACATGCTTGCATAGGTTGGGTGGGTTGTCTCGGGTAGGTTGAACCACTTCTTAGTGAATTATGAACACGTGAGTGGTCAGCAACTCTCTTGAGTCGCATAGTCACTAGTGCGCGGAGGATATCTACCCAGGGCTTGCTGCCCACCCCTTCCTCCTTCTTCTCTAATCCTTTTCTTCTCATAAAGTTAGCTACTTGGGTAATCAATATAACGATTGACCTTCTCTTGCGCAACACCGTGACATAGCCAAAAGGATCCTGGAACAGCCCGACGACGGATTGGAACCGCTCACGGCCTTTGAATAGATGGGACTTGGTATGCACAAGCAGAATCTGCTAACTGCAGTGGTAACAGATGTGTTAAAACTGAGAAGGAGATTAACCTGTCTAGGCAGGGTACCAAGGAGTAAACATGGTTTTTCCTCTACAAAAGGTTTTCCGAAATAGATAGTTGAGCCTGCATGGGCCTTCTTGGAACCGTATCGGACATAAAATTAGAATTAATAATAATATATGGTATCCTCACCAGCGGATTCTTGATTCTTCGTCTTGAGAATTTAGCTTTATTTTCCTTTGAATGAAGACACTGAACCGCAATGCACTAATTAACAGGATCGAAATGCTGTAACTGGAGGAGTGAGGCTTAACTAGCACGAAAGAATGTGATGTTGGATAGAGAGGAGATGAAGCAATCAAATGTATATAGCATTGAGGGGACAGTGCATCTCCAGCTGTCATACAGTTAGAAATCATACTCGCCGGCACGCCTTATCCGCTCAGGTAGATACATGCATATACCAACCGAAGACACATCTAACCTATGCGTTACAATGCAAGCCAATAACAACGTTTGCTAAAAGCCAACAACAGGACATAACTGGGCGCAATTTGTCATATCCTACCTTATCCAAGCCGAGGAGAAAATGGCCAAAAATTATTCAGATCCAGAAAAGACAGAATGGGGTATTACAAAGTATTGAAATCACGTGGAATGGTCCATCACGTGTGGGCCAAGCCAACCAGGTGCCATAAATAACTCCGCCATGAAACAGAAACAAACAGTAATAGATGCTCCACTGTTGATGAGTAGCAAGAGGGTAATTCTAATGCGACAATCGCATCACCACACTGGTATTGGGGTGTTTCTGGCGCAGGTGCCGTAACAGGTTGTCCCGACGAGAGAACCCTTTCGAACTGCGGCAGCCGGGAATGTCGCAATGCAGTAGGGTTTGGCCGTCGCCATGCGTTCGCTTGTGCCGGTCGAGGTCTTTAGGGTAGAGGAAACCCTCTCCACAGGTGGTGCACTTGTGAGGCCGCTCATTGCGCTCGAGGTGTCTGGTTCTCTGATGACGTCTGCGGAGGCTCAGCATGGCTAATACAACATGCTGTTAGGTTAATTACCTGAGATCGCATTGGCGATTGAATGTCTCCTCACATCCCATGTGTGTGCAGGGGAAGCCATTCTCCCGCGAGGCTAGCCGCCTCTGCGATCGCCGGGAACCATCTGGTGGGCAGGTACGGTCACCGGGATTATAGACCCCTTCTGCCCACCGGCGAATGGTTTCGTCCCGTATAGTCGTCGCATTCTCTTCCAGCTGTCGTATGTGTGCGACGGCAAGAAGTTGCCTGTCGGCGAAGTGTGTGGGAAGTTCTCGCTCTAGCTCTGGCTCTGGCTCTGGCGACGGACTGCGTACGTAAGTGGGCAAATCTCCAGGCCATTCAGGATGGTTCAAGAAGGTTTCTGGAGTGAAGGTTGGACGTCTAAAAGGAGTCGCCTAAGGAAGCACATCAGCAAATGGTCAATTGCTTGCCAGAGGACTCACCGGAAAATGACCGCAGAAGTTGGCCGCAACGCCGCAGATTTGACAGACAGCAGCAAGGGTGCCATCGGGGTCTGGGTAGAGAGTATCCCCAAGGCCCACAGGTAGTGTGAGGTCCATGGTTGGAGATTGAGCACCGACTGATCCAAGCAAAAATGTGAAGACGGCTGCCAGCACGACAAGACCGCCCATGGCACAGTAACGTTTCTGGATGCCTGGGGCGCCGACGGCGGGGGTGAAGACGGGCAATGAAGGTAGGAGAGAGAAAGGCAGTATGTATGAGCCGTAAAATACGGTCCTTAAGGTAGTTGTGAAAAGTGGTGAGGAGAGTCACTTACTCCTCTAAAAAGTTAAGAAGAAGGAAGAAGCTCAGTGCCCGTTGCGTATAAGAGGGTGGGATGGGGTGCGCATGGGCGGCCGCCTGCCTGGGGCAGCTCTCAGTGGAGGAAAGGTGAGGAAAGGTGTGGCTGAGCATGTTGCTGTGGCCCAGAGAGCTCTCCCCATTGCTGTGACGTTTCTGTTACTGAGATCCTGTTAGTAGGGGAGGTTAGCATGGCTGAATCGATGACTTTTTCTCGAGTCTGATGGTGGCTTGATGAAGTGGATGAGGCATGGAGTGACAGCCGTCGAAGACTTGCATTCGCCTCATGCCAAGCCAACCCTTGAAGCTGGAACCAATCCACCCGAATAAGGCAAATGCGGGGGAACCAGAGTCAGCAAAATTCGTAATCCAGATAAAATTGAATATTTCAAAATTCATATCAAGATTAGCATTATGGATCAAGCGCTCTTTGCAAACAGATATTGAGATATTAGCTTCTGGCTTAAAAGGGCATATTTCACGTGCTTTCGCGTTATCGCGATCTAGAGTGAATGACGGCATCACTATTGCTAAATTAGTCAGCAGAGCATCTTACTATCTAGTGTTGGAGAATATCGAGTTCAATGCGAACATAGGATGGCATGTGTCCACTAATTAGATTACCACCCTCGGCATGAGTGGCCGCACATAAATAGGAGTAGACTAGTCACAGCATTCTGCTCTTCAACCAACACAACAACTCTCCTGCTCTGTCCTACCCTCTCCTGTGCCAGCGACATTGTACCGTTCATACAGTATACAAGTTAGTATTTGCTCAATATAAAGCTTATATAAATGTCCACTTTAGAGTTCTCATTATGTGGGTGCAGTTTCTGGCTTAAAGCGTGAAGAGATATGGCGAATCACTATTCAGTGCTCCACCACTATGTGGCAAATAAAACGGGGTACTGAAAGCATATAAACGAAAAGGCAGCTTTCCCATCTTTTACATCCACTATTTGAAAAAGACTATATTAACTATAAGAATGTTCTTTCATTTCTGAAATCTTTTCGTTTTCGTTCCCCCACAACCATCATCACGGCCCTCTTTCCTCGATTTGTCAATGGCAAAACGTCAAATCCATACACATACCATGTCAATTTGTGGCGTTGGCTGCGACATCATTTACCTCATCAAAACTTATATCCTTTCGCAACGTTCTGCACGAAGTCGAACCTGGAGGTCGAGCGTTCGATGAAATAATTGGCAGTTTTGGACATGGAGAATGTGAAACCGCAGTGCAAGATGAGGGATGCGGATTAGAGGAGCTTCCTATTGGGGAAGATTTCAAGACTATGATGCCTCCTTATCCTCAAAATTGTATGTGAAGTGTCGCGTTTTGGTTAAGCGGAATTTGATCTTAAATAAAATTAGATTGAAGTCTATACAAGGCTAGAAGAGAAGGAGCTTCTTCCTTAAAATTCAATTTATACAATGATACCTTGACCCTTGGCCAGTCCTTTCTGTACTGATTAAGCTGCTCAAAAGACGGTGAAGATCTATTAGGTATGCTATGCTTCAAAGGGATTAATCTATTCTTTTTGCCTTTACTTTCACTAAAAGCCTTAGGCCTGCGATATTCAAGACATTTAAGCCTAAAGAAGAGGCCATTTCTCCAAAGATAAAGAATGAAGATAGTATCTTAATCAATTGAGACCAATATAAAGTAAAACTTAAGAACTAGTGAAAACAAATATCTCCAAAATATTTGTTGAGAAGCAATTTTTTCTTCGGGAGATCTTAATATTCAGATATTCCCTACCTCGAAGATCTCGCCTTTACCGCTTACTTCCGTCTACCTCTTTGAACTCTTGAAACGAAAGCCTAATCGCTGCATTTCAGCGTTCTTAACGCTTCGGAACTCGTCATAATAAATGAGCTCATCCAGACTATGAAATCATCACTCTTTCACGCATGTGGCCAACCTATTTACTCCTTTTATAGGCTTATGAACTAGAAGCATACCGGCTCGTTTTATCTTTTTTACTGCTTTTAAACGACTCTTCTAGCTTTCTTCTTATATTCCTCTATAGGGCTGTTCAAGCGGATGGTTCAGCAATTGCTCAATCTAAAACTGCCCAGCTGCGGATAATCCAAAATAGATGCCTTCGAAAGGTGCTTGGAGCATACAAAAGAACTCCTACAGCAGCAATAGAGAAGGAAAGTGAAACGATGCCAGTCGATCTTGTAAGCAGAATGAGGCGAAAACTGGGTAGTGAACAGGCTGTATTGTTCTGGTAATCATGCTCTGTGTTGTCCTCAAGTCTAATGAACTGTTGAGTATATATACATGTATTGTGTGCTGAGTCAGCAGCAAGTTGCTCCTACCATATGCCGTCTCGGCTTACAGATCTATATCTGGAATCACTGGCGATAAAAAGGGCAGCAGTGACTAGCTAGGCGGATTGAGAAGAGCCACAGAAGGGGACGTCCTTCGCGCCAGATTAAACAACCCTCCACTGGAATCGATCAGCTCCGATACCAAGCACAAAAAGCAGTTGAAAAATATGAAGTTGTAAAATGTGCTGGCTCTGGGCCAAGGCAAGGTGGAACAATCCAAGACCACTGCAAGCACGTAGCTATGGACAAGGTAGTGACGGTGGCATGGAAAGAAAAATGGCAGCGGCAAGCCAATAAAGCTGACCGGAATGCAGCAACCTGGTCGGGGGGATGGGAAAGCCAACCGCTTCACCTCTATGACGGTCTTCCTAACCATGAAGTAACTGCAGACTTTCTACTGCGTACTGGAGTCCTTGAACTAAATGACTGGCTGGCGAGGATTGGAGTTCTAGGAATCCCCCAGGCTGTCCCTGTGGGACTGGACGGCAAAACCGTCTAACATATCCAGGCATTCTGCCCCAACCATATCCAATCCCGTGCAAGTCTTATTTTAAAGACAGGCACTACAGAGCTTCAGGAGATGCTGAAGGAGAAGAGAATTGCCAAAGCAGCTGCGCAATGGCTCCTAGAAACAAACTTACTTAACACTTCCAAGTTGCAAAGGCTATTGCAAAAGAAAATACAGGGGACTGGGCCCTCTTCCAACTAACCCAGGCTGTGTCATAATAACCTCTCTGTTGCCTGAGCTGTAGCACTGGCAGATAGGGAACAACTATTAGCTGGTGAAAAAACTCATCATAGCTATATTGGAATGTTTGAGGGTGGGATAAAGGCAAAGATTTTGGAATCTAGAGGACATTCCTCTAGAGTTGGGTTTACTTTGCTCTAAGCATTTGATATTACGTGTTTATAGACCCGATTGGGAACCAGGTAGCACGTTAAATTGAATCATTATTATTATTATATTCGAAGCTCGAACGGATCCGATAAAATTATGGAAAAAAGTAACTAAGAAATAGATAGAGCCTAAGAATCACCGAGTAAGATTAGGGGAAAGATATACTAATAATTGTCGATCTAACATCTATCTAATAAACCCTTTGTATCTCCTTACTCTTCTCATTATCCCATATTTTCATCCCCTAAGCTGTATCTCTATCCCCCCTCCCCTCTTCTTCTTCCTCCTCCTCTTCCTCCTCCTCATCCTCCATCTCAACTACACTCTCCGCATCTGCCGGTCTTCCCTTAATAAACCCACTATAACTCGCCGCTATCCCATCATTCCCTACATCCGCTGCGCTTCCCGCAACACTCGCCCTTTGACTACTCCGCCTCCGACTTCTACTCACAACACCAGGAAACATCCTGGGTTCCATACCCTCAAGCGTCAATCCGGCGCTCGCAGCACGCGAATGGTGTCTCCCACCCCTATGCGGCGTTCCCGCAGGCGAAAGGAAAGCAGACGCTGCATTAGGCTGTGGAACGACCTGGCTCGATGCCGTCATGTTAATCGAGCTGCTCCGATGCGGACGCTCGAATTCCTTATCCTGTCTATCTCCGGGATGCATTGGCGAGTTTGGCGGGTGAAGGATAGTGCTCATATCCATCCCGCTCACGCTAGGGTTGAGACGAGCGGCTTGAGCTGGGAAAAGAGGGGACTGAGGCGGGTTAGGGAGGCCACTAGGTGGGAGAGTAGAGAAGGAGTCGGTGAGGTTGGTGCTTGAGACGTGGGCGTGAACGGAGGGTGAGTCGGTGTGCATTTTGGGGGTTTCAGGGGCGAGATTGGATTGCGTAAGGTCATCGGGGGGAGTTTGGGCACGGGTGTAGCGGTCGATCCTGCGTATACGTAAATATTTCTGCTCTAGTGATGCCAGAGGACGGTTGACTTACATAGCAAACTCCTGCGTCAATGTCTCATGCCTGAACGCTTCTCGGATACTCGGCACATTGGATTTCGCCATGTCGTTGCCAGCCACTCCGGGGAGATCGTAGGTCTTACCCAACCATCTCTGCTTAATGGCATGTTCGAAACCGCTCTGTTCAACCGAGTGCTTGGCCAACTCACACATGTCCACGGCACTGAGCTTGTAAATCTGCGCAGCGACAGAGTACTCTTCGATGAGCGGTTCCTTGGTGAAGGCGAACTGGAGGGGATCGTCCGTGGACAAGGAGACGTTCAATCCACGGCGGAAGTAGCTCAAGAAAGGGTTCCTCTCATAAGCTAAGAAGAGAGCGTTGTTACTCAGTGGAGACATTGCAACACCGATTTGCTCAAGGTAGAAGATATACTGGAGCAGGGGGACCTTCCGCAACAAAAGCCCATGACTGATACTGTGGCAGCAAAGTACGGCAGCAGCCAAATGGTCCGTGTCACCAGCCTCACCACAATGCGGTCGAAGCAAGAAAGTATTGAAACCTCTCTGCTTTCGCCATACATTCAGCGATGACATGTTGGAAAACAGATAATACATCCAATAGCTGTACGGAGGGTTCTGCTTCGTGTTCCAAGCCTTTGGAACGGGAAATTTCCTGTAGAGCCGTCTTTCGACCTTACTCTCATCGTCAACACTGTCGAACCCGATAACTCTCTGAAGGAAGATGTGTAGCTTAGGATGGCTAGAAGGATCCTTCGTCACTTCGAACAAAGGCTTGAAGACGTTAATGACGACCTGCTCGAAGTTGTCCATGAGACCACTGCCTTTGTAGACATCGTAAAGACGAGGGATCTGAATCAGCCATCGCACGTTGGGAGAGAAAAGTTTGTTATCGACGACCCATGCAGCGAGCTTGTCCCACTCGTCAATCTCGCGGCCGTAGATGGAAATTCTCCATTCCACCATTTGGTACTTGCTCGACTCGAGATCGGAGATGACTTCCTTCGTGATCTCGGCTAGATAACGGCCTTTGATGAAATTGTCCGTCTTAAGGAAAATGGTACGCAAGCGAGACTCGCCAACTGGATTATACTTGAGATTGAACTTGTCGAACCGATGGAAACTGTCGGTATGGGCCTGTCCAGATGAGTGAAAGTTCTATCTTGTGTCTATAAATTACTCACATGCATATCCAAAGTGTCGATACTGAGATCGTACGCTGTTAGATTGATACTCTCAAACACCTCCTTCAAGGTCAGGTGCTTGCCGTCTCTGAACAGCACAACCTCATCAGGTGACCTTTTCATCTTCGATTTGATGAAGCGTAACAAATGCTTCTGGTTCATGCACGCGGAGTGATGAACGTGAGTATCCACTTTACGGACGTTATAGAAATCTCTGTGCGGCACCTTCTTACTGTCCGCGATCTCTTGGTACTCATTTAAAAGGTAGTAGAGATTGAATTTACCCTCGAGATACTGCAACCGTCGATAAGCGAAACTCTTGCTGGGCCCATCAGAGGATACATCGAGGATAGCATCGAGGTCCATGTAAAATTCACGAATGGTAGGAATCTGCACAATCGGTTGGTCAAGCTCCTCTGACTTGGTTGTCTCGTAGACCTGGAACACACAGCTGTCGTCCAATCGGAAAGACATCTCAGAAGGACCAGGAAGAGGGAGGAGATCGTCCATATGAAAGTCCTCTCCAATATCGTGTCCCATTTTCCTAGGAACCTTGGGTGGCTCCGCAGGATCAAGGGTAGTGCTGTTCTGCATGCTGCCCGTTGGGTTTCTACGGTCCTTCGACTCATCCCAGACTGGTTCCGGGTGAGGAGGATAGATCTGCCAGCTAGGATCATCTTTGGGATTATCGTATTCACCTTGCAGGGACAAACGAATGTACTTGTGACGAAGGTCCAGCACCTTTTGAATGTTGGTGTAGATAGCACCCAGCTCGGCCGTAACATTGGAGTCATCCATGACGAAACCACCGGCTCCACTTCCGACTCCTACTCCAGCACCAGCACCATGTATTCCCTCGCTTGCAAGTAAAGGAGGCTTATATTCGTGAGGCAATCCAGGGTGTTTGGAGTGCTCTCTTGCTTGATAGTCTGCCTGGAGGAAAGGATCATTATTCTCTGTCTTGCTCGGGGTGACCACGGTGCTCATAAGGGGATCTGGTTGGGACAAGCCGGCAGGGACATTGGGTCGGTGTCCAGCACCCTGGGTGAGGCTGACGTTGCTACGCCGTGACCGAATCGTGTTTTCTCGAGCGTGGGTCTCTCCGTCTGCTCCAAAGCCCACTGGCAGAGTCTTTGCGCGTATGACTGGGCTCAAGCCATCCTGTGACCAGCTGCTCCCGCCAGTGTGATGGGTCTCCAATTGGTGACGCTGGTAGAATTGCTTTGCTTCTGAGTGACTCATCTGTTTTTCAGAGGCATAATCGTAGAAAGCAGTCTTCTTCTGCTTATCGCGAGGGAGCAGTCCCTGTGTCCCGTCGGACAAGGCATTCTTGTCCCCCTCCCCACTCGCACTTGTACCTGTCTCCGCGCCACCAGTTGTACCATTGAGTGATTGTGGTCTCTCTATAAGCGGAGTCGCGTCATTATCCGGGTCAGATGAGGCATTGCTGAGGTTATCCTCATCTTCGGAGGAGGGCACTTGGTCGTCGAGCTGGAGCGGGCCAAGGTCCGGGGTGGCATCCGAAGCGTTCGAGTAGGTATCTGAGGGGTTGAGATGCTCATGTCAGTTTCGAATAAAGCGATCGCATCGTTCAGAAGCCAATAATACCTTTCATTCTGGCGTTTGGATGACACATTGTCCGTTACAATTTGGAGAAAGATGGCAGAAAAGACTGCAGTGGCGATAAGCAGCGCTTGTACCTTCATCCCGCCTCTGTCGTCCATTATTGTGGACCGCTGCGCACACGCCTTCAGCCGCCATCAATAGGGAAAACAACCATTTTGAAGGTCATAAATCGAACACACGAGTCGTCTTGTTCAATAAAATACTGAAGAGTACAGAAAAGTGGCATTTTCAGCCTAGTTTTATGTTTGATGTAGTTATCCTTGCCCCTCCGCAGGGCCCTCTATCGTTTGGCACAAACCCCACGGCTAAAGGGAGTCAACCTTAAGCTGACGACGGAATAAAGGTTATCTACAACTATTTCACTGCAGAGTCGAATCCATTCCTAGTGAAAAGGCCTCTAACGTATGCTTTCCATCAGTCCATCCTATGCCCTTTGCTAAGCCTCAAACTCGGTCAATGCCTCATCTCCGCTGACTAATGGGTTGATATAACCGGCTTCTTGGAAAAAAGCTCGCCATTAAGTGCATCAGTAGGCTACTGAACCTCTCGAGCGATCAGAGTGAAAACGAGCTTCACGCGCAATATCCCATGCCTATAGCTGGCCTCTTCACTTCTGCGCTTCGCTCCATCTCTTTCTTCTGTCTTCGCACCACATATATTAATACCCCTAACCCATGGACCCACTAATACCAAAAATTACCTCTCTGCCTCCGTCGAATCCCTTCGATTGCTTCCGAATCGGTGTTCAAGAAGGTCGTGATGCGGTCCCGTGATATGGTCCGCCCACTCTTCCTGGGTTTGGAACTGTGCCGTGCAGTCCTCATGAGGACAAGCGTATTGGGTGTGGGCGCTGCTGTGCACTTGGAGCTCCGCGGCATTTTGAAATCGCTGTCATATAGGCATTGGCAAGAGGGACTCTGGTAAACAGCCAGGGGGACTCACCTGGTGACACCGTACCCAGGGACAATGAAAGGTCAGTGCCGGTTGTTCGTCGTTATTGCTCTGATCTGGGCTTGGCCTAGAGCTGCTTGCTAGGTGTTGGTTCAGAGCGCTCTCATTAGCTTTGTAATTGAGCGTTTTTTGTTGATGGCTTGAAGAAGAGTATTCAGTAGATCGGTGTTCATACCCAATGTTTGTTGCACATCTCTCCATGGGCTGGTGGCGGAGACTGTTCATAGCGAGACCTGTAGAGTTCTGGGATTGCGCAACTTCTTGAACGGAGTTGTGCTGAAGCATAGGAGCTTGTTGACTTGTATTTTTCAAATTTGTCATTTCAGCGACATGTCCAAGGATCATTTTGAGCCTCGAGATGGCTGGTCCGTCGAGTCGGATCCGGTCAGCGTTTCCCTTTTCCTGCTGTGCTTGGTGTTCCTCAACTAACTTGGTGACTGATCTCAGCGATTCACCCCAAACGTCGTCAGTGTAATTATCTAGCACTTCTTCCCATCCAGACACGTTGAGGGTGCTCAAGAGCTCCTCCAAGCGCTCCGGTGAGGCATTGTCAAGATAATCCATAACGCCTGGTATAAGATTTAAGAGGTTCTCTCGCGAGACTGCCTGATGTGTAGGTGCAGCAGGAAGAGAGGAGCGAATGCGCTCTGCAGCTTTTTGTTCTCCAGGAGAAAGTTCTGTCCCAAAAAGATCATCGGCAGTGGCCTCCGTCGGATCTGCCATTTCGAAGTCCACGTAGTCACGGGACATGTCAATACTTGGATCCGACAGAAGCATTCTGACTTCAGCACCATCATCGTACTCACTCTGATAACCGATTGAGGCGCCACTAAAACCATTTAGCTGTGGAGGCCGCTGAAACTCGGTTGTCCATGACTGCGGACTGGGTGAAGCGCGAGTCAATTCTGGGAGAGAAGGATAGGATGTTCTCATGAAGTCTTCATATTCGGGGTCTCTTGCACCTTGAGCAAAGCTTGATCGGAAGCTTTCACTGGAAGCATTCTCGTGTCTGGTTCCAAAGACGCCTGAGCCAGAACCCATGGGCCGTGAGGGTAAAGTGCCAGTCCATTGACTTTGGCTACTCGAAGATGATCCATTATGTAGCTTGCTGCCTAATCCTGTGGCAGAGGAGAGAGAATTGGAGAAGTCATTGGCGCTTGAAGGTCCTATAACATCTTTGGCCAGCCGGGAAGCAGAGGAGGCGATTCTGGAGGTTAATGTAGCGGGCTCTTTTCCTTTCTGCCCGGCCGAATGATTCTGAGGCTGTTGCTCAACATAACGCTGCGGAGGATCCATGTTCGCGCATCCTCTGGTGGAGGAGAAGAGCGATGATATTGCTCAATGCAAGTCGTTTGAGGCCGGTTAATGGACGAAATTAAACAGAGAACAATCAGAAAACTGAATGGAGAGTTTGAAAAGGTAGAAAGGCGCCCTATTTACAGTCTCCGCGCAATAGGAGTAGGCTACGTAGGAAACGGAAGATACAAATTGAAGTTGAACTTGAGGTTGACTGGCAGAGAGACTTGATGAACTATTTGCCTCTAGCGGTTGGGGTTGGCCGAGGTTCTAAGCGGACCCGCCCGAATCACATGACATGATGACACTCGCTTCGACGCTAATCTAACATCATCTCCATCTGCACCTCCTCCACATTCCCCACAATCTGCTCCTCGGGCTCATCTTCACGCGTTTCTGCATTTCTTTATATATTATATAGTATCTCACATTTGCTCGATTGTCCGTATCTCTCCGTTACAGTCCCATTTCCTTATACATACATAACAAAAGCTTACAAACGCCTTCTCGTTGTACACCGTCTGCCCATCTGTGAGGCAGCCTTACGCACTATTTCCGACTCTTTATCGTTACATAAGAGTCAACTGCCTCATCAGAAATCACCAATTGATACATTTCCCAACCTGTCTCCCAGTCACTTTGAACGTTCCCTCGCATTCGTCAATTCTGGCTGTTCCACCTTATCTTGAAGAGCGTCTGAGTTTCTGAGAGCCTGGCCATGGTAATGCTCTTGCCAAATCGACTCGTCGAGCCATCTTCCCAGTGCTGGTGATATTGGGGATGCTTCAGTTCTCCAACATTGTCCGCTGGAGCCCGGGTGATGGTTCGAATTTGAGAGACAGTTCTGGGATCCGCATGAGTATCTCGCCCTCAACTTCTAATTACTCAAAATAAGGGCCTACCAAAGCAGGTAACCTTCGCTCAGGCCCCTGTTCCTGGTGATCATTCTTTCTTGAATTTCCAACGGCTTGAGTCATGGTGACTGCTTTTGATTAGTATGGATTGATACTGGAGGAGAAGACGCCTTGAACTATTGATGCAAGATGAGGGCTTAAATGAATGGTTCCAATGGTTCTTGAGTTACGTCTCTTCCAGGATTTATATGCATACCGATCCATTCTTATCTTTCATACGTGCTGCACAAGGATTTTGCGGCGTTGATGGCTTTCGGACTCTATCAAGGTTTCTGTACGCCCGGAAATATTCACACAACGCTGTGATACAACCCTCTGGCTGAAGAGCCGTATTTATTCGAAATCGGACGTGGGCCTCTCTTGGGAACAGAATTCTGGGTACATCCATGGGTACATACGCAGAATCATTCATGCTGACGGCATGTACTCTCTCATGCAAAAAGTACGGCAGAAGTGCGACCTTACCGGTGCAGGGACGATGGAGAAGGTCTGCCCCGACCTGGATGGGGTGAGACAGCTCAATACCAGAATGCTCGTTCCATTGGGGCCGAAACATCTTCGGTTATCTTTGTTATCGATGCGCCTTACCACTCGTTCCGGAGCTTGGCAGCGAACTGGAACATCCCACTGTCTAATTATCGATATTCTCTATACCGTGAAGAGGGAGCGGTCCGCCACCAAAAGCTTACCTGCTTTTGACAACATTGTGTTCGCGAGGTTAGGATTTTCATCACGCTCTGGGCTGTTGTCTAGCTACCGAAGGCTCCCTTGTTGGCGTCCATCACCTAAAGCTGAAAACTGTTCTCTACTATTCCGAAAAACGCCAAATTTCTCTTTTCACAGCGGGTATTGCGCAGTTCGAAATGCGCAGTGTCTCACTCAGACCCACGGCAATGGTTGAATGAAAGAAGTTCTGTTCACCGGAGTTCGAAAGCTATCTTGGTGTTGGTAATGATGAAGACGTCATCGCAAGGTCCATATACCCACACAGAGGTGTGGTACTTTGCTGATCCTGTAGCCTGTACTACTGAGTAGGTGCAGAACACCTCACTCTATTGGGTATCTACCTCTGTTGTTGAATCCTTCGCTAAGGCTAGGGGAACATACCCGCTGCACCGAGCTGGCATGGGCCAGGGCTTATTTTCGCTGGATTCTCAAGTGCCGCAGTAACCGGGCTGTGGCTTAAAACGGAGAGGAACAATTAACAACCATACATTTCGGCGATTAAAATGCTATTCTTTTCACTGAGATACGAGCCCGAGTTTCGGCAATCACTGTCACTTCGTCGAAACCACCTTTTTCTTCGCGCATCTGGAAACTGCCATCGTTAGCACAATTGCCCGATTCGGGTGATTTTAATTGGGAGTCTCCCGACTTTCTAATTTTTGACAAGGAAAAGACAAAGCGTTTAAAGAAAATGATATTAGAATGGCACCTACCCATCGTTCTATACAGAGTTAAGATTCGGTAGGTAGGAGAGCTAACACTCATATCTGCAATCCAACGAATGAGACCGTTGTCTGTTTTTCAGCTAGGACCTGTTCTCGCGATATGGCTCCAGATCAAGCGCAGAAAGTTGACAAGCGTCAGCGCAATTAGTTTACCAGCTTATTCTCACCACTCAACCTTTCACAAGGGAAGACCGATTCACTAGAGTATGTCCATCGGACTGTTTACTGATAGCAATATATATCCAACTTCGGGTGGCACAAAGCAATCCTGCAACGTCCATCCTTTCCGCCGGATTCCTAGTTGTATGCTTCCCCAACCAACTCTCACCTTCGTCACTTGATTCTTCGCTTTGAGTTCTCAGGCGTCACAGCCACCATCCATCGCGTGCAACACCCGGTTATCGCCCCATCGGTAGCGTAAGCGGTGTTTCAAGTATTTCTGGACCATCTAACCCATCTCACTGGTATTTCTCATTCAGAATGGGCCCATGCTAGACGACCTGGGGGCCTTAAACGTTGAGAATACGACTGCCAAAAGGATTCCAATTGACAATACCGTCCTCGGTAGATTATGGCACAGCATCAAAATCGACCAATTACAAGCCTGAGAAGCCCTATACCAGTTCTGTTACTATCCTACTATTCCATTCGTCAATTCTGTCTATCGGTCCTGCGTCGGCGAAAACTCTTCGGATTCTTCACTAGTCTATACATACTCCCGCTTACATAATCTAACCTGCCCAATACAGTAACTTCTGTGTGCATTCGATCACTGTACCTCGCATACGCTCCTCATTCTGTTACTATCTCAATGATCAATTGCTTTGCTTTCTACCTTTGCGGGCCCACGGAGACTGTGGAAGTGCTCATCATAAGAGGACTCCTCGAGCCATTTCGTCATAGTGTAGGGAACGACGTATTTGGGTTCCATCTGAAGCCCAGAAATTTTCTCCCAGGAAGTGAGACCTGGAGAAACAGACTCCTTTTCGGCGGTAATATCCACGTAGACCTGGGCTCGATTAGGGCAGGTATTTATGAGGGGATCATCCACTCACAATATCCGAATCTGCGGGATCATCGACCATGACCAGTGGTTGATTCTTTAACTTAGTGACGGTGGCCGTTTTGGGCCGCGCCATTACTGCCCCCATTGCTATGCCTGATATGCTTGGTCTCGGTTCCTTTGTCAGAGGCTTCACGCTTCGGGCTGTCGGGAAGGTGTGTCTTTGGAGCGCAACGAGCAGTCTTTGGCGAACAATAACACTGCAGTATCCTGCCGTATGAGTGCTTCACATTCGATGCGCTTAAACAGGTGCGTTCATAACAGGGTGGAACAACTTCTGTGAAACTGGTCCGTACGAAGATATGATAGGGAAGGAAATAGATATCTTGTGGACTCCTGAACATTGGAACTTGGTGGGGTCCAGAGATATATACTGACACTTTCTCTTCAAATATCTGAATCAAGACTGGTCGCCACTTACGTTAGGTAGAATTTCATACTGATCCCGAAACCGTCAAATATAAAGGCTCTTCCGACACCCAACCATCAGAATCCCCGTGTTGTGCAGGGTGAACCCCCCACGCGACGGATATACATGTCGGAGTATTGTTCTATCCTTACTTCAGAGCAAGCAAATAACGGGCAAAGGCCAGATCCAATGGCTTTGGCAATTGGCAGCGGAGCGTGACGTCGGGGTTTACAAATGTTTCTGGCCTTTACTCGGCCGTAAGTTAGACGCGCCATATGAAACTGGAGTGGTTCTCACCGGTTCGGTACTGCTGTGTCAGTCTCACTTTCTTAAACGCCTGCTTCGAGCTGGCAACGACACTGACCGCTAGGCCACAGGCACACAACCCCTTGAAGTTCTCATGTTTTCAAGATATGCATTAGGTATATGGTGGTACGAATTGGGCATGTTGTTGGTAACATTTAGAACCTTTGGTGGGCCATATACTGGTAGACTCGTCGATCAGCCTATTAACTAACAAAACAAGGTTTCCAAGAATGCCGCTCGGAAACTAGTACTTGGTTCAACTCACCCCATTTAATATCGTGTTGTCTGATCGGTGGCCAGATTTACTTTGCATAGACACTGTCTTTCCTGGGTCACTGCTGCAGCTCGTATTCTTCGACTCCCATTTCAGCCACCGAAACCCCCACGCTCCACCTCCATATCCATGGACCTGGCGAACGCCCCAGGTTGGCTGACCACTCAACGGTCCGCCCGAAACTTTAACCACTCTCAGGATCAGAATTTGATATCTACTAATACCGATGGACGCGCAGGCTTATTTTCTCTATGCAAGAACATGGGCGTTTCACACAGTGTTGTACTACCATGGGGGTCAGACTTTGGCTTACCATCCAGATAATTTGACACGACACAATAAAATCCCGGCGGCCGTGTGGGACTTCGTACTCCGTGAGCTTTGCAACAGAGTCTCCCAGATCTGCTTTCTCGTGTAGATGAGAGCATGATGTAGCCGCCGGCGGTGGAGCCATTCTCTCTCTTCCTGATTGGAAGCTAACAATGGGTGAATATGGGAGGAATAACTGACTTATTACCCAACTGTTTCCTCTTCATTCACAACTATTCGTCTTGTTCCACTTCTGATAGCCCTTTATCTGGAGATGATCTCCTGCCGTGGGAGCGCTGGGCTGAAGGGTATATATCAGGCTGAAATTCCCCACGGGATTCTGATAAACAGCTGGTCAGACCCCTGGTAGGCTGCCATTGGGGGACCTGAAGGTAAGAAGGAGATGGGATGAGGGGGCTGTCCCCATTCTGAGCCCCCAGAGCTTTAGGAAGGTTTCTCGGGGCCGTTTCGGGGACGTTGCAGTGGGATCGGTTATCATGTTTGGGATATCTCTCCACTCTTTCAAATCCTATGAGAGTGGGATAAGAGGGGATGGGGTCTTGAATGGATTGCAACCCCATGACATGTGCATGGCTATTCTGAGCATTTGGGTCCGATTCTGCAAGATGGGATTGGTGAGAGCCTATCCCATAGCTTTTTGACAAATAATGCCCAGAGAGACCAATGCTCCTCACCGGGTGTATTAGCAAATTTAACATATACAGCACTTGAATTGGAGTAATTTTTCTAATATGAATAATACTATAGGGGTGAATGAAACTGGTTGGTTTTAGTCACGTGATGGGTCTTATCTCGGGTTAGCGCGTCATCAGACGCGGCGATAAGATTTTGCGCGCCGTAAGGCGCCCCTGGCCTGTACTAAAGATTTTATTTCTCGCGACCATCGTTTCCATACATCACGCCGTCTGCACCTTTTACCTTCTCCCAGTAATCGTCCTTCAATATCCATCATGTTAGTATACCCTCAATTGCGTCTGGATTTGAACCGCGCTTACCATGCCTCCAGGTTTCTCCTCCGTCGCTCCGCTGCTCGCGCGCTCTCCGCCGCCCCTTCCAAGGCCGCTTTCTCCTCCCCCCGTTCCATCACCACATTCACACCTGCCGCCTTCCAGTCGCAGCGACAGCAGAGGATAACCTCTCTTTTCCAGAGACGGTTCCTTACTGACGATGCCACGAAGACCCAGACCGATGCGGACAAATTGGCTGAGGACAAGGCCGTCGAGGCTGCGACTTCTGGAGCTCCTCAGACTCTGACCGAGGAGTTTGCGCAGACAGCTGCTGAGGCCCCCGTGGACGAGAATATCGCTCCGGTTGAGGCTGAACATGCTGAGGGTGCTAGCGCTGATGCTCTGGGAGCTGCCGCTGGCCACGCTGTTCCTCAGACTCGTAACAATAGACCTTTTGCTGTCCCGGCAGCGGATCCCAACAGGCAGCTCTATATCGGCAATTTGTTTTTTGAGGTTACTGAGGACCAATTGAAGGCTATCTTCTCCCGTTTCGGACCTATCGAGGAGCTTAGGCTCATCAGAGGCCCGAATGGTAACTCGAGGGGGTATGTCATGTCTTAAGAGACTCTGATTGTAGCATTGAGCGCCAGACGCTGACTATTTTGATATAGTTTCGGATATATCACTTTCGAGAACTTGGCCGACGCCACGGCCGCCGTTGAGAACCTCGACATGCAGGTGTTCGAGGGCCGCAACATGATCGTGCAATACCAGCGCCCCAGGCCCCAGAGGCTTAACCAAAGGGCCCAGCAGCCCTACGAGGCCAAGAACCCCCCTTCGCGAGTTTTGTTCATCGGCAACATGTCTTTCCAGATGTCCGACAAGGACCTCAGCGATCTTTTCAGGGATATCCGCAATGTGATGGACGTCCGTGTCGCCATTGACAGGAGGACTGGCCAACCCAGAGGTTTCGCACATGCCGACTTCATCGACGTCGACAGCGCGGTTCAGGCGAAGAAGATCTTGCAGGAGAAGACCATCTACGGCAGGAAACTCCGCGTTGACTTCGGCAATGGACAGACAAAGCAGGAGAGGGATCAGGAGAGGGGTCCCCGCCAGCCCCGTGAGCCCGCTGAGCCCCGTGGTGATGACCTATAGAGCTCTGAACTCTCCCTAGGAGCGGGATAGGGGAGAACATGATTTATGCTCGCAAAAGTTGGTGTTAACTGGGATGTAATGGAAGGCTTCTCTGATATGGGACGTTCAAGCCTTGCATTTTGGCGGATTGATTTCGTCTCTTCAACATACCTACTCTACTTTCTTCCTTGTCTTTTCTTTACTGTTTTGATAGGGTCTGGGCGTGTACTGTATGATATAATGGAGTGTCAAATGGGTCTTACACTCTTGTTGAGGTGTATATAATATATCTATTTCCACATGCCTGGATTGTTTCCATGGATCATGATTGGAGGACCGGATGTGATAGCAAATTGGGTCTTATCAGACTTACATTTGCGTTAGCTATATATTTCACGGTTCACTTTATATTTGCGTACATAGCGCGCCCCCATAAAATGAGGCTTCAAATGCCGTTTATGGAATGGCGGATAGAGTCGCCACATCTGTTCATGTCGAACGTGGACCTCGGCGTACGGCTGCCCCACGCTCACCTCCAAGCCCTTGCTGATCAATAATAAATCCAACAACAACCACAGCTCCTCACGCTCCTTTCCTTGCCATCTGCTTTGTATATTACCTTGGCTCCCATCTTTTGCTCCTTATCAATCTCAGATCCCCTCTTCAACTATACCAGACAACCACTCCTCATGTCCTTTCTCGGTGGCGCCGAATGCTCGACGGCGGGGAACCCCCTCAGCCAGTTCACGAAACATGTCCACGACGATAAGTCGCTACAAAGGGACCGCCTGGTTGGGCGAGGCCCCGGGGGTTTACAAGAGAGCATGCGGGGTCAGGCTATGGGCGGTCCTCAAGATAATGTGAGTCCTCTCATAAATACACTGAGTCGGTTCAACACGGTCTACTCTCATATATACCTGAAGAGCTGTAGGGCTAACTATGTGTTCTAGATGATGAACGAGTTCCTCCAGCAGCCGACACATCTTTCCCAAGGCCCCGGCCCCGCCTCTCCGTTCGCTATGGAACACATGCGGAGGGAGCTCGAACGGGCACAACACAGTGAATCGTCAGCATGGGCGACTGAATTTGATCCAGGTGTAGAAGGACCAGCGCAAATGGATCCCGGAATGCAGGCAGGACCAGCGGGCTTCGGTCCGGCTGAATTTGCGAAATACTTGCAGATGAATCCCACAGCTAGGACAGCAAGCCCGACCGTCGCTTCGCAACCCTCGATGATGGGCTACCAGCGGCCTATGGGATATGGTATGGGTATGGGAGGCATGGGAATGGGAATGGGAATGGGTATGATGGCGCAACCCTACGCACCCCAAAACTTCCAGCAACCCATGCAACAACAAGAAGGCAAAGGCAAAGGCCGCATGGTTGAGCTCGACGACAAGGACTGGGAAGCGCAATTCGCGCAACTTGAGAAGACAGACCAGCAAAAAGATCTCGATGCGCTGGACGCGGAAGCGAATGCAAGGATAGAGGCGGAACTGAATGAAATGGATAGGTCAGTTCTTTCCAATAGCGATGAGTTCGGTGACTTTGAGAGTATTTGGAAAGGGATTCAAGCTGAGACCGACCGCGCCAGGCAACTCGCCGACGACGATAGCTTTCTCGATGCGATGCATATGGGGGAAGGAGACCGGTGGGAGGGCTTCGATGGGTTAAATACGCATTCGGCGAGGGATCCACTGGTTGATGAGTATCTATTTGAGGAGGAGAACTTGTTCAAAGATCTATCGAATCCGTTTGAAGAGGGTATGAGGATTATGGAAGAGGGCGGAAACCTCTCCCTCGCTGCATTAGCATTCGAAGCTGCTGTCCAAAAAGACCCGCAACACGTCGCCGCCTGGACCAAGCTCGGCGCCGCCCAAGCCCAAAATGAAAAAGAGACACCCGCCATCCGCGCCCTAGAACAAGCTCTGAAACTCGATCCCGCGAATCTAGAAGCCATGATGGGCCTCGCAGTATCCTACACAAACGAGGGTTACGATAGCACCGCATACCGGACCCTAGAACGATGGGTGGCGACGAAGTACCCTTCCTTAATCAAAGAACCGCTCTCCTCGGACGCGGAAATGGGCTTCACAGACCGCCACATCCTACACACTAAAGTAACAGACCTCTTCATCCAAGCCGCACAGCTCTCCCCCTCTGGCGAGCAAATGGACCCCGACGTCCAAGTCGGCCTGGGTGTCCTCTTCTACGGCGCAGAGGAGTACGACAAGGCCGTCGACTGCTTCGGCGCAGCGCTCGCATCTACCGAATCCGGAGTTACGAACCAGTCCTCGCAGATCCATCTCCTTTGGAATAGGCTAGGTGCTACACTCGCGAATTCAGGACGCTCGGAAGAAGCCATTGACGCCTACGAGCGCGCACTAGACCTCCGACCTAATTTCGTGCGCGCGCGGTATAATCTCGGTGTGAGCTGTATTAATATTGGATGCTTCGAACAAGCGGCGCAACATCTGCTTGATGCGTTGTCCATGCACAAAGTCGTTGAGCGCGAGGGCCGGGAGAAAGCGAGGCAGGTCGTTGGTGATGGAGTTAGCGAAGCCCAGTTGGATAATATGATTCATCAGAACCAAAGCACGAATCTTTATGATACGCTCAGGAGGGTGTTTAGTCAAATGGGGAGGCGGGATTTGGCGGATCGGGTGGGGCCTGGGATGGATGCGGAGAGTTTTCGGGGAGAGTTTGGAGTGCAGTGATGGGTGGGGGGGAGGGAGGGGGTGGGGTGGTGACGAGAGGAGGGGGGATGGGCAAATGGACAGTAGAGTAAGGACAGAGGGGCAAGTGGAAGATACTGGAGAGATAGAAGTAGAGGAGACGATTGGGGATTCCTGTCAAATGGGGGTGAGGACTGTAGAGATTGGGAAGGACTGTATCTGGCAGCTTCATGGTTAGTCTCTGAACAGGATGTCAGGCACTCCTACATAGTGTAGGGGGTTCAAACTGACAGATAATCTCATCTTGTCTAATATTATTCATAAAGCAGTTCATACACCCGAGTATTCTTACTTGATTCGCTCCTATCTATATATGTTAGTGTTTGTCCTGATCAAGCATTTACCGCTTTAGAAGGAGAAAATTGATCCATACTTCGCGAATGTAGCACCCAAGTTTGATAGTCCTAACGAGTCATGCAGCAATTCATGGCCGCCGTATAACTTCGACTATATTATTTGAGTGCTGCCTTAAGGAGATCACTAAAAATTTAGGGATAAACAAACTTTATACCAGTAAAAGTAGACTTTCCTATAGATCCAAGTTCAAAAGGACTGTGCCTCGCCGACTGTGGTGGATCCATATAGGAGGGAGCTCAATTAATATTATTTCACTACCTTGGTGGTCGCCTTGTTCTATTTGATATTCTCTATTTAAGTGCTTATCCCATCGAGTCCTTTCTTGCTGGTAAATAGAGGTTAGGGATGAATGCAACGTGACGAAGCCTATGTTCTCCCTCTACCTTGATAGATCATATATCCATGTATATAGTTGATTGGGCACTTGATAGGACAGGAGCGTACACTTAGATTTCTTACAGCTTTGTTCAAGCGCACTTCGTCAGCTTGAGGATTACCAGAATGTCGATATTTAGCAGACTTGAGACCTGACGATCACATAACCCTTTATAATAGACTATGCAGTTAATAGCCTATAGTTATAGTTTAGAAGTATGGCCTCGAGTTTCCCAGTCAACACTTGTCACCTTCACCGCTTCTCCTGGTCTGCTTACGAATCACCTCAACAGTTCAACCGCATTTCGTGCGTTAACACCAAACTGAACGAGAAGGGGATACACGCCCCCCAGTATTGGGTCTGCAGAGTGACATCTCATTTTGTACAACCAGACAAGGGAATATGCTGCAAGGGCAGGAAGTGGCTGACAAGTGCCCTATGGTGTGGATAAGCTGTTTTCTGCTGATATTGCAAATTGTACTTGGAAGAAGAGGATAAAAAGAGTATAAGAGCTCTTTTTTTCTCGATAGTATCTTAGTTCTCTAAGAAGGCTTGCTCACACACTAACTCGTCATTACTTCAAACCTCAAACCCCAATTCCTATTCTTTCCTTACTTATCACACACCCTCCACTCCCCGACCGTGCCCACTCCCTTCGCAACCCTCTGCACAAACCCACTCTCCCCCAACCCACGCGCCACAATGATTCTTCGGTGCCGCTCACTTAAACGGCCTCGAACTCCGTATCCCCGACTCACCCAAATTTACATTCCCTGAAAGCACCCAGCCAGATTGGTACCTCACCCACTTCCCCCTGGGAAAAATTCCCCACGCTCTCTGTCCCCGCGTCCGCCTTCCATCCGAACGGTTTTCACATCTCAAAGTCTTCAGCAATCGCGCAGTACGTTGCCGACTCCGGCCCGCACCGCACCCAACTCCTCGGCCTCTGCACTCCTGAAACGCGCGCGCTAGTGCAGATGTGGGTTTTTTTTGGCGGACAGCGAACTCATGACCGACGCTCTCTCCATCATCAGACCTGTGGTCGGCTACCTCCCCTACTCTGCCGACCTCGCGCAAAGGGTCGAAACCGCATTCTTCTGCGCCATCGCTAGGCTCGAAAAGCACCTTGCTTCTGTTGGGGAGGAAGGAAAGGGGTTCCTTGTGGAGAGCGTTGAGGGAACGGAGGATAAGGAGGATAAAGAGCTAATGATATTGGCGGATTTGAGTGTAACTGGTGCGGCCTTTTGAGTATTTGGTCGACGTTGGTCGGAGGGGGAAATATCCCGCTGTGATGAGCTGGTGGAACAGGCTGATGGCTATCTCAAGGTGAGGAAGGGGTTTGGGGAGGAGATTAAGATGTGTGAGGAGAGGTTGACAAAGGTAGGGAGTAGTAAGATAATATAAGGGGAGTGTTGAAGGGGGGGGATAGGGGATGAGAAAGGGGAAAGGGGAAAGGGGAAAGGGGAAAGGGGAAAGGGGAAAGGGGAAAATAAGAGTTTGGGTTTGGGGATGGAAGAGTGTGGATGGGAATGGGGATAGGAGGGAAGGACTGGAAAGGAAGGGAATAAGGAGGGGGTTGGAGGCAATGGGAGGGAAAGGGGAAGTAGGAACCGATTGGAGTTGTGATTTTTGTCATGGAACGAGGAGACTAATACAGAATGATTATGAAAAGCGATTATGTATTTAGAAATTTGATATACGATTGGTCTTTTCCCATTGTTTTCAGAAGCACAGGCCCCTAAAGAACAAATCAGAACGGAATGTAAGGGAGATTCACCTAGGTGTGATAGTAAAAAAAAAAGATGAGAACTTAAATGGGTTCACAGATATTACCAATCCAATTAAATGCTTACTCGTCACTAACATTACACATAACCCTCCTCCTTCATCACATTACATTAAAGCCACACCCTTCTCATGCGCCCCTCCTCTAATAAGGAATCAACGGCTTCCTCTCGCTCCCCTTTGTCCGCTCGTAATAGTGCACTGCGCCAGCTGCTTTGGCACAGCTGGACTGCGAGCCGGTGGCGTCAACGGGAGTGGTACGGCCTTCTTGGGGGCGTCCGGTAACCTGAAAGCAATTAGTCCAGGCCCTCCTCGATCTGCTCCATCATGCGACTGAACTTGGGCGGTGACACTCACATAATCATAATACCACACCTCACTCAACACCGTCCGTCCATTATCCAGCGAGCCCTTACCGGCCTCCGTAGTATTGAACCTAGGTCCAGAACATCCGACGTAGGGGACAGCGCCGTGCTTCTTCGCCAACTGCCCCTGAATATCCCCCAGCGTATACCCCGTCGAATTGCTCGGCACAATACCGACCTCCTTCAACCACTTAAACGTGGGGACCCTCTTATAATACTTAATCGTCGTCTCAAAGAAATCAATAACCTCCTCATGCTCATAGTAGTTCGGGCCATAGCACTTCGGATCAAACGTAGAATAGCAAGTCGCATGCTTCGAAAACTCATGTCCCCAAAAATCCGGATTCGCTTGGTTTTGCGCGATCCAGTATGTGTTCATGTAGGCGAGGAGATCGAAGCGGAGGAGTTTTTGGACGAAAGTGCCGATGTTGGGGCCTTTGTAGGCAGGGACGGGTGTGACGCCATCTGTAGTGTTGGGGGAGGGCTCGGGGTCGTATTGGCGCGAGAGGTCGCAGTACTGGGTGTAACTGCCGTTGCAGAAGTCGGGCCAGAGGCCGTGGAGGGACCAAGTGTCTTTTGGCTGAAACTGACCTTCGCTCTCCAGACCGGTATATGTCGACCAGAATTGGGTGGAGAGGATGAGGCCGCCGAATGTTTCGGTGCAGCAGGAGTTGACTTTAGAGGGGTCTTGGGATGGGCAAGATAGGAGGGAAGGCTCTAGAGGGAGAGTGAGTCATACCGACTTAGGGAGGAGAATGGGTAGAAAAGTGCGAAGGAAGTGGGAGAGGTAGTGACGGAAATGGTACCTTTAAGACATTGGAGTTGAGGTTTAGTAAACCCAATATTCAATGCGGAAGCCGTTGAAAGCAGCAGAGCCGCGGCCTGAACATTCTGACCCTTCATCTTTCCAAAAAGAACAACAATTGCTTCCAGAAACGATGATTGGAAGAGAGGAAAAAGGAGAATCTTGAAATCACGAAAAAAGAAGAGATTCCGCCCATTTTATGAAGTTGACCGTCCCCGGAAAGCTCTTTTCCTAATCGGGGAGGTGGATAGCAATTGATCCGCGACCGAGGTTCATGGTGGCGGATCCTGCAGAACGAGACATCCCCGTGGCCCGGTTATTGGATGCAGTGTGAGATAAGAAATCTAGGTTTCCTGGGGTTTTCTGGGGGGGGGGAAGGGTTCGGTGATGGCCGAACTGGGCGGATGAAAAACACAGGATTGAGTTTCTGGATGGGGGAAGAGAGTTGGAGCGGAAAAAGCGAAGATATGTGGCAATAGAAATATAACTTGAACTTTACTTTGCATAGAGAATAGTTAGCATCAGACATGGCTGATAGCTTGAGTTCTCCCTAAGGACGTCAAGAATACAAAATAGTCTGGCCCATTTCCTAAGGTAGACGTAGAGTTAGCGGAGGAAGCGAAAATCGGATATGTCACGTGAACAAACATATGTATTCGTAAGTCCTCATTAACGTAGAACCGAAGGGTTTAAAGTGCCACTATCAGTTTGACCATGTATCTGCGCCAAAACTCTAATAAATAATCGATATTAACGAAACAAAATTTTTCAGCATTTATTGCTTAAATATCCGTTGAAATTGGGAATGCTAATATATATAAACTGTCGAAGAATATCCGGTTCAGAGGAGGAAGTGTATAAAGTCACGTGACAAGTTGTTAGACTACTACCTCAGCTCGAGTGCCCGCACATACACAGGAGTAGAATAGTTGCAACATCCTGCTCTTCAATCATATACAACAACTTTCCTGCTCTGCCTTACCTTTCCCTGTTCCAGTGACGCTTGTACCGGTCATACAGTATACAAGTGATATAAGTAGTTTGAGGGGGTACAGGACTGTATTGTTGACTGAGTTGTTGACCATAAGGTCTGGAGAAGTATGAAGTATTTATACATGAATGTAGTGCCAAGTCGGCGGTAGGATGCCTCGACCATGTGTGGTCTCGGCTTAAAAGTGATCGTTGTTCAATATAAAATAATATGGGTTGAGAACAGCGTCTAGTAGCTGGTGAAACAACTCATCGTAGCTATATTAGAATGGTTTAGGTTGAGGAAAAGGCAAAGATTTTTGGACGTTGGAGGGAGACTCCTTTGATGTCGGGTTTACTTTGCTCTACGCATTGATATTACGTGTTCATAGACC
>ML994143.1:4305-39487 GCA_010093945.1 Delitschia confertaspora ATCC 74209 | reverse complement strand
TCAAATCTTCCCCGATGCCCCTACTTCTTCTTTATGCTCTTCTGGTATCTATATGGCGAAGAGAAGCCTTTCAATAGATTAGGAAAGACTTAGAGTAAAATTTCTTAGTGACAATAAGAATAAAACCTTAGCTAAGTAAACCTTATTCCTAGAGCCTCGTATTATACTCATTATAGGTTAGAAGGGATACTTCGTATTCGTGGAATTCTAGTTCTAGCGAGACCAGTGTTGGCTGCTGAGGTGCAGCAGTGCTTAACCGCTCTACACTGACTCTCAAAAGCCTGACTATAAATCAATTCTTCCTCTTCCCAAGATTCACTTGGTTGCACTACAACTCTTTACACTGAACAAGTTAACAAAATTTAGACCGCAGGTATACAAGCAGCAATGGGACAGACATCGGAATTTCTTCATATGCCAGTGGCGATTATCCGTGTCGTACTCGAAGAGGTGTATATTCCATATTCTACGTTTAAATAATCCCGGAGTGTGAATACATAATCACGTGAGTGAATCGGGTGCAAACTCCAAAGCTCAGACCATCGGAATGTGGCAGCCGCCTACCAAGACCCTGGAGACACGGGCAATCTCCCAAAGCGTCAACACTACCTCGACCACCAACACTGAAACAAAGACAGACCGCCGAAGACATTTACTAGCTATTAGAACATCGCGTTGCCCATCTACGCCGCAGAATATTTCAGACAAACGACTGCAGCCCGACCGGTGACTGCATCACACGCTTACATTGTCCCGTGGGCATCCACCTTCCGGAGAACCCTCAACGCCCGAGTGACTCCAAAGCCCTCAGTTCATAGTCGGGTTTCTTCTCTCGTTGCGACTCGCAAGGGAAACTCCATATCTCCGAATCTAATATACTCGGAGAGAACTCCGTCCGGGCGCCCTTGTGCAAGGCTCCGTTACGCTTGGAGTTATGGCGGCTCCGCTAAACAACAACACGACGACATTCAACGGCCCATCCTACCTCCAAGCCTTTCGCCCCTCGTCCTCTATGAGCGCGAGCAGATTTGATGAAGGATACTCGGAGGATACTAGAAGCCAGAGCGGAGACATGGTGACGAGAACGGATCCCACGCTGGAAGGGGGCATCCCTCTAGACCAAGATCTCCCGGAATGGCTTCTTCAAATGAGCGAAAATGACCGGAGTGGTATGCATCAACTGGGTGCGCAATATCACGCTAAGCGCGAAGCTGATCTATTTAGAATTTGCATACGCAATATTACGAACGTTACGGACTTCGTCAATCGCAGGCATAGTGGACAAACTCAATCCTCTATTGCATCTCGATCCTGTAATGCACCTTCCTCCAGAAATAACATTTCAAATTTTCTCCTATCTGAGCCCTGAGACGTTATTAATTGCATCCACATTGTCACGAACATGGCGAACGCGCGCCATGGATAGTCCTCTTTGGAGATTAATGTTTAGAATGGAAGGCTGGAACTCAAACTTCGGTCAAGTTCGCGCATATGAAGAAGCGGAGCGGGCGAAGAGGAGCGAAACAAAGGAGCGGAAAACGCGAGCGCGTGGGGCGGAGGAGATGGAGTATGAAAAGCCTACTACAAAGAAAAGGCTCCGTGAACGGCCTCTGTTTGGTGATGGCGGTTTATTAGAGAACGGCACACAAGAAAAACAAGAACCAATGTCACTGGATGGCTCCCAAGAGAGTCCCCAGACATGGGCGGAGCAGCACGGTACCGTGGAAGCCGACGACAGTCCTACCGTGAGAAACGAAGATCCGATGGAGGGTATATCATATCATGATTCTTCGTCATCTTTGGAGCGCCCGAGGCGGAAACAGAAAGTTTCAGGGGATAACGATGACGTGGTAGGGTCTCCAGGTCCAACAAATTCAATGGACCTGCCCCTCCACCCGTCACTTTTTCTCCCGAATACTCAAGAGCCAAAAATCAACTGGCAATACCTTTATAAGCAGAGACGGCGACTCGAAGATAACTGGAATGCAGGCCGATTCTCAAACTTCCAGCTGCCCCATCCTAATCATCCAGAGGAAGCTCATAGTGAGTGCGTATACACACTTCAGTATTCTGGGAAGTATCTTGTTAGTGGTAGTCGCGATTGGTCCATTAGGATCTGGAATCTTGACACTCAGCGACTTATCCTGCCCCCACTGGTTGGCCATAAGGGATCAGTCTTATGTTTGCAATTCGACGAGCGGCCTAGTCAGGACATAGTAGTATCAGGCGGGAGCGATTCTAATGTCATTCTTTGGCAGTTCAGTACAGGCCGTATCATCCGGAAGCTCGAAAAGGCACATACCGAATCTGTTTTAAACCTCAGGTTCGATGACCAGTATTTGGTAACATGCTCCAAGGACAAGACCATCAAAGTGTGGAACCGGAAGGAGATCTGGCCCACGGATGACGCGTATCCGAAGTCAACGACATCTGGCGCGCGGTTCCCGTCTTATATGATCAACATGCAGCAGCAGTACGAGAATCAGCATCTACTCTTCAAACCACTCAAAGAGTACAGCGTTATGATGATCCTCGAAGGTCATGGTGCAGCAGTCAATGCGATCCAAATCCACGATGGGCAAATAGTGTCTGCCTCGGGTGACCGCACTGTGAAAGTGTGGGACGTCCGCACAGGCGCCTGCTTGAGAACGTTCTCAGGTCATAGCAAAGGCATCGCATGCGTCCAATTCGACGGCAGGAGAATAGTCAGCGGTAGTTCGGACGAAACTGTTCGGATTTTCGACCGAGCTACCGGAGCGGAAGTTGCCTGCCTCCAGGCTCATACCAACTTAGTTCGGACCGTCCAGGCCCAGTTTGGAGATCTTCCCGGCAATGAAGAGGAGTTGGAGGCTGAAGCCCGGGCTGTAGATCGCAGCTTCTTTGAAGCTCGTACGCAGGGTCTTGTCCCGAGTGAGCTCACTCGCGAACAGCGTCGGGCTCGGAATGCAGGGTCGAAAGACCCGAAGAATATCTTTGCTTATGGCGCCAAGCTCCCTCCCGGAGGCGGGGGCAGCAAATGGGCCCGGATTGTGTCTGGTTCATACGATGAGACAGTCATTATTTGGAAGAAGAAGGCAGATGGAAGTTGGACAGCGGCGATGAAGCTCCAGCAGAGCGAAGCAGTACAAGCTGCAAGTGGGCGGCCACGACAAGCCCGGCGTGCTGCTCATAACAACAATAACAACAACAATAACAACAATAACAACAGCAACCATGCTAACCACCTGAATGCCGTCAATCACAATCAGCAGCAACAACAACCACAACAACTGGTCACAGCTCCTCAGAATGCTGTTCAAGCCGCGCAAGGTCAGTTCCAAGCGATCGCAGCCCAAGCCCAAGCCCAGGCCCAGGCCGCAACCACCATAGCCCACCAAGCACAAGCACTTCATGCCGCATCCCTCCAACAAGCCGGAAGTGTAGTCGTCGGCGTTGCAAACGTGTCCCAAGGCCTGGCCCCCCAAACCACCAACCCCGCATTCCCAGTAGTTCAACCCGCAAACTCTCAACAACAGCCTGCCCAACAAGGTGGTGCCGCCAACACCGCCTTAGTACCGGCAGGCCATCACCATCATCACGCTCCGCATCACCACCATCACCCTCTGGCTGGACCACTGCATACGCAGACCCAGGGGCACAATTCGAGGGTGTTTAAGTTGCAGTTTGATGCGCGGAGGATAATTTGTTGTAGCCAGGATCCGACGATTGTGGGGTGGGATTTTGCGAATGGAGATGAGGATTTGATTGTTGCTAGTCAGTTTTTCGGGGATTCTGCGTAAACTGTGGGGGATTTTTTTGGTCTCATCGACAAAGAGAAGAGGACTTAAGGTGTCGGTAAAGAAAGGGATACATTGTTGATGGAGGAGCACTAAAGGCAATGTCCTGGAGCTGGGGTGGTATGTTTGGGCTGTTCAAATACCTTTGTGGCTGTCGAGGCGTTGTTTCTGGTCGTTGTAGATATCAATTTTCTTCTTTCTTATCCTCATATTATTTGGTCGAGAAGCTGGGCACTGATTGATTGATTGATTGATTGTTTTTTTGTTCGTTGGGGAAAGAGGGTACAGTGCTGATATTTATCCTTCCTGTTCTCCTGAACGTTTGGTAATGCGAATGAATGACGAATCTCCTCATGAAGCTTTTGGGCTTCTTTAGTGATATTCTTCTTTTGCAGTCAAAGTCCTCTAGTAATATAGATTACAGCTTTGGGCCTCAGTTCAGGGGGGGGGGGTGTTGACGGAAGACGGCGCGTGCTCACGTGCCTACGTATGAAATCGACGCCCGGGTCGGAGGGGCTCGGTTCCGCATGCCTGTCTCTTACCCCAAGGACTTATCCGGGCGGCGTTCTGGAGCTCCGAGTAGCCAGCCAGCCCTTTTCCGTGGCAGCGTGGCAGCGTGGGATTTGTGTGGCGCCATTTCTCCCGAGTTCAATTTGGAACTTCCGGGGGGAGGGGGGTGGGGGGGGGGGGGGGTTTTCGGGGGGGGGGGGGTGGGGGCCATTTCTCCCGAGTTCAATTTGGAACTTCCGGGGGGAGGGGGGTGGGGGGGGGGGGGGGTTTTTGGGGGGGTGGGTTTGGAAGATTATAACAAAATGCCTGTCCGAAATTGTTGAGAGATTGTGAGAGGTCGGTGCAGATGATATCTCTTCTGTATGTTTCGCAATTTAGCACCAGGTTGGATGGGTATTTTTGCATGTTTGGTGAGGGATTGTATACTTCGCCTTAGTGGAATGTTTACGTTCTGCAACGTACTTTTCACTCCAAGATTTTGACAACTGGGGAGGATCTTGGTTTGCCTGCAATCATTTACTATATCCAAAGCTGGCACCTTTTTTACGTCGTTTAAGCTGACACTGCCCCCTTCCTAATCAGTAAGACAAACTTAGCCTGCTCTTATCCGGCCTCTATCCCTTCTACCTATGTCGTAACGGACAAAGGATTAATGAAGGATAGCTATATCGAAACGTGTTTGCAAGGTTATGTTTGCAAGTTGCTGTAGAGGAAGCTTGACAATAGGAAGATGACAATTATTAAGCGTGAAGAGTAGAACACAAGTTCTAAATCCAACACCGATCTAAAGAATAAGCAAAAGACCGATGGCTACACAGTTAGTTTGTCTCCGAAATGGATGGATATCGTTGAATATGGCAGATCGTACTTCAGAAGCGCGAATGTCGCCATCACGTGCATACGCGCCGCCACCACCACCACCGTCACCACCCTCAGCACCACGTGATCTGGTTCGGAACGTCCAGCTTCCGCTTCCATTGTTCCCGGGGAAAAGAGGCAGGTGTGTAGGACAAGGGTCCAAAACGTCCCGTCCCAATTGACCCTTCGGTTCTGGAATCTCGTAGCGTCCGACTCCCCCGCTCTCTCGGAAATTCATCCGTGGGAAATCCTAGAGACTTCGCGAAAACACCATGAGCGGACGAACTGGCGTGCTAAAAATTTTAATTTGGGTCCACAGATGGAGGATGCGGTGGAACAGATGAATGGTGATGACCGTTGAAGGATGAGGTGAGAGTTGATGCTTACATAGTAGCTGGGTTTCTTCTGACCGGACAATGCAAAGCGGGGCGTAAACAAAGAAGGAGATGTTGGATGACGGCTTTGTGGGAGAATCGGTTTCTACAGTCTTGACTGGTGAAACACAAATTTCGTTTGTCTTCGGTGAGACACGATCTATCTATCTATCTATGTATCTATCTTTTTCTACTCTGGTATTGAGATGGCTCGGCATGGCCTACGGCTGGGTCCTGATGTCGCGCGAGAAGCATGTGCGACGTGGTGCTATCCAGACTTTTAAACCTACCGATGCCGCGGAAGAAGACCAGAAATAGCTGAGGCTGCTGCACAATACCGTTCAGTCGGATGAGCTGGCAAGCATCCGAGTCAGAATGATGGTTTGTGTGTTTTCCAAGATCTTGAATATGAACACCGATCCTTTATCAATCTCACTTTTAATTGGTGGTCGCTTTCGGTTTTACGCCCAACCCTAATCTCATTCGCACCATCCCTACTTTGACTTTAGCTATCCACACGGAGTGACAGACATCCGCTCCCGTCCACCCCCCGGAACCAGCGCCCCCCTAAACCTTTTATTCTTACCATGCCCTTTCCCCCCAACACCAACCTTTTGTTCACTCTTTCTCATCATTGCGCTGCTGATACCTAACACCTTTTAATAATATTGTCCTTCCTTTTTACTTCTGTTCTGCCGTTTACTTTTTTTTTGTATCAGTCGAGACATCATGTCTCTCGTGGGGAACTTTACCTCCAACGCGGACAGTGAAACGGCGCGTGGTGGTGCTCCTACGCCAGTTAATATGCAACACAACGAGAACTCTGCTGCGGGAGCGGAGCATGTAGAATCGGATACATCAACACTGGCTGCAGATAGCAGAACCAGATCAGCTACAAACACATCAGCAAGCGCGATACCGAACACCAACGGCACCCTCTCAAACGATCACATGACTACGAATCTCGATAAGTCTGGCAACGTGACAGACGCGGATGGTGATTACGATTCTGACTATGCGGCAAGAGAAGCACAGGTTCATCAATTGGCACGAAGATATACTCAACAGTCTGTGTATTCGACAACTCATCAGAATCCCTTTCATGCTATCCCAGATTCCGCACTGGATCCCCATGGTTCGAACTTCAACGCCCGGGCTTGGTGCAAAGCCATGCTCAACACCCATCTCTCTGACGACAAGGCCCATCCGCTGCGGACAGCAGGTGTATCATTCAGGAATTTGAATGTCCATGGATTCGGTTCAGCCACTGATTACCAAAAGAGCGTAGGAAATGTGTGGATGGAAACCATCGGCATGGCGAGAAGGCTTGCGGGCGTTGGGCAAACCAAGATCGATATCCTACAGAACTTGGATGGTCTGGTTGAGAGCGGTGAAATGCTTGTTGTCCTTGGACCCCCTGGGTCTGGATGCTCAACCTTCTTGAAGACCATCACTGGGGAGACCCATGGTTTCCATGTAGATCCAAGCTCATACCTCAACTATCAGGGTGAGCTCTTTTTATTTTATTTTTCTATTTCTATTTCTATTTCTATTTCTATTTCTATTTCTATTTCTATTTCTATTTCTATTTCTATTTCTATTTCTATTTCTATTTCTATTTCTATTTCTATTTCTATTTCTATTTCGATTTTTATTTTTGTTTTTATTTTTATTTTTTTTTTTCGCACTCATGTTTTCACTTCCAACGAATTCTAACTTCTATTAGGTATTGATGCCAAGCACATGGCAAATAACTTCCGCGGTGAAGCCATTTACACTGCCGAAGTTGACGTCCATTTCCCTATGCTTACAGTGGGAGATACCCTTTCCTTCGCCGCCCGAGCTCGCGCTCCCCGTCATATTCCAGGAGGCGCCAGTAGGGATGAGTACGCGCAGCACATGCGAGATGTCATCATGGCCATCTTCGGCATCAGCCACACCGTCAACACCCGAGTTGGAAACGACTTTATCCGTGGAGTCAGTGGTGGAGAGAGGAAACGTGTAAGTATTGCCGAGGCCGCCCTCAGCCAAGCTCCCTTGCAAGCCTGGGACAACAGCACGCGTGGTCTCGACAGTGCCAATGCCATTGAGTTCTGTAAGACGCTCAGAATGGAAACCGAGATCATGGGAACCACCGCGTGTGTTGCCATCTACCAAGCTCCTCAAGCAGCGTATGACATCTTCGACAAGGTGTTAGTGCTTTATGAAGGACGACAGATCTACTTTGGAAAGACTACCACTGCCAGACAATACTTCCTCGATATGGGCTTCGTTTGCCCCGATAGGCAAACCACGGCCGATTTCCTTACCTCCATGACCAGCGCCCTTGAGCGCGTTGTCCGTCCGGGTTTCGAGAACAAGGTCCCACGCACCCCTGACGAGTTTGCCCAACGGTGGAAGGACTCGGCAGAGAGGCAGCAGCTCCTCCGGGACATTGAAGAGTATGACCGCAAATATCCCATTGGTGGTGAGCAGTTTGAGAAGTTCAAGGAGTCTCGCCGTGCCCAGCAGGCCAAGCACCAACGCGCGCAGTCCCCTTACACTCTGTCCTACGCTCAGCAAGTCAATCTTTGTCTATGGCGTGGGTTCCAGAGGTTAAAGGGCGACCCCAGTCTTACGTTTACGCAACTTTTCGCCAACTCTATCATGGCCCTGATTATCGGCTCCGTGTTCTACAACCTCCAACCCAATACCAACAGTTTCTACCAGCGCGGTGCTCTTCTCTTCTTTGCTATCCTGATGAACGCCTTTGGTTCCGCTTTGGAAATTCTCACCTTGTACGCTCAACGACCGATTGTGGAAAAACATTCTCGATACGCCCTCTACCACCCCTCTGCGGAAGCCTTCGCCTCTATGCTTACGGACATGCCTTACAAGATCCTCAACGCAATCACCTTCAACCTGGTCCTCTATTTCATGACGAACCTCAGGAGAGAACCTGGCCCTTTCTTCTTCTTCGTCTTGATCTCCTTCTGCTTGACCCTGGTCATGTCTATGTTCTTCCGATCGATCGCATCTCTGTCCAGGACCCTTTCCCAGGCTCTGGCTCCCGCCGCTGTTCTCATCTTGGGTCTCGTCATGTACACCGGTTTCACCATTCCCACCAAGTACATGCTGGGGTGGTCTAGATGGATCGGTTACATTGATCCAGTCGGCTATGGTTTCGAATCCTTGATGATCAACGAGTTTCACAACCGCCAATTCCAATGTTCCGATTTCGTTCCAAGGGGTCCCGGATATAACAATGTCGGTCCCCTCAACAAGGTCTGCGCCGCGGTCGGGTCCGTACCTGGCTCCAATTCGGTCGATGGTGACACCTATATCCTGTCGGCTTTCGGATACGTTCATTCTCACAAGTGGAGGAACTTTGGTATTCTTTGGGTGTTCATGATTGGCCTCATGTGCGTATATCTTTTGGCTACCGAGTTCATCTCTGCGAAGAAGTCCAAGGGTGAGGTCTTGGTCTTCCGACGTGGACACAAGGCTTTGGCGCACAAGGCTGAGGATATTGAGGGCGGCTCCGGTCGTCCCGTTTCCGCAGAAAAGACTCACTCGGACGACATTGCGATCATTGAGCGCCAAACTGCCATCTTCCAGTGGAGAGACGTTTGCTACGATATCAAGATCAAGGGCGAGGACAGGCGGATTTTGGATCATGTTGACGGCTGGGTCAAGCCAGGGACCTTGACTGCCCTCATGGGTGTGTCTGGTGCTGGAAAGACCACTTTGCTGGATTGTTTGGCTACACGTACTACCATGGGTGTTATCACTGGAGAGATGCTTGTCGATGGCAAACCCCGTGACGACTCTTTCCAACGTAAGACTGGCTATGTCCAGCAACAGGATCTGCACTTGTCAACATCTACCGTGCGCGAGGCCCTTCAATTCAGCGCCCTCCTCCGTCAACCCGCCCATGTCCCCCGCCAGGAGAAACTGGACTACGCCGAGGAAGTCATCAAGCTTTTGGACATGGAGGAATACGCCGACGCTGTTGTTGGTGTTCCGGGTGAAGGTCTCAATGTCGAACAGCGCAAGCGGTTGACCATTGGTGTGGAACTTGCTGCGAGGCCCGCTCTTCTCTTGTTCTTGGACGAACCCACCTCCGGGTTAGACTCTCAAACTTCATGGGCTATTCTCGATCTCTTGGACAAGCTTAAGAAGAACGGGCAAGCCATTCTCTGCACCATCCATCAACCGTCCGCTATGCTTTTCCAACGCTTCGACCGTCTTCTCTTTCTTCAAAAGGGTGGCCGAACTGTCTACTACGGTGACATTGGCGAGAACTCCTCTACTTTGGTCGACTACTTTGTCCGCAACGGCGGCCCACCTTGCCCTCCTGCCGCCAACCCGGCAGAATGGATGTTGGAAGTCATTGGCGCCGCACCCGGATCCCGCACCGACGTCGATTGGTTCAAGGTCTGGCGCAACAGCCCCGAATACGCAGCCGTTCAGCAACATCTCGAAGACCTCAAGCACGAACGCTCCCAAGAAACCGCTCTCCAACGCACCCTGTCCGCCCAGAAGCGGGAAGACAAGGCCAGCTACCGCGAGTTCGCCGCGCCTTTCTGGGACCAACTGAAAGCGGTCCAGATCCGTGTCTTCCAGCAATACTGGCGCACTCCTTCGTACATATATTCTAAGACGGCTCTCTGCGTCATGTCTGGGCTTTTCATCGGTTTCTCACTCTACAAGACGCCCAACTCTATGCAAGGTCTCCAGAACCAGATGTTCTCCATTTTCATGCTCTTCACCATCTTCGGCCAGCTCGTTCAGCAAATCATGCCTCACTTTGTCACCCAGCGTTCTCTGTACGAAGTCCGTGAACGCCCGTCCAAAGCCTATTCCTGGAAGGCCTTTATGATTGCCAACATCATCGTTGAACTCCCCTGGAACACACTCATGTCCGTCCTCATCTATTTCTGCTGGTACTACCCCATCGGCCTCTACCGCAACGCACAGCCCACCGACGCCGTTACCCTTCGCGGCGCGCAAATGTGGCTCTTTATCTGGACCTTCCTCATGTTCACGTCCACCTTCGCGCACATGGTCATCGCCGGCATCGAAATGGCCGAAGCGGGCGGCAACATTGCTAATCTGTGCTTTTCGCTCTGCCTCATCTTCTGCGGTGTCCTTGCGTCGCCAACTGCCCTTCCGGGATTCTGGATCTTCATGTACCGCGTCTCTCCGTTCTCGTACCTCGTATCTGGTATGTTATCCACGGGCGTCGCAAACACAAACGTCGTGTGTGCCGCCAATGAATACCTGCACTTCAACGCTCCTTCTGGACAGACTTGCGGCGAGTACCTGGAACCCTACAAACAGCTCTTCGGCGGGTACGTTCAGTACCCAGAGGCCACAGATGACTGCGCGTATTGCCAGATGGGCGATACGAATGTGTTTTTGATGACGGTCAGTTCGGATTATAGCAAGGCGTGGCGCAACTTTGGGATCATGTGGGTGTATATTGTGTTTAATATCTTTGGTGCGTTGGCGCTGTATTGGTTGATTAGGGTGCCGAAGAAGAAGAAGGATCAGGCGGTGGAGAGTGGGACGGCGGTGCAGAGGGTGGATACGGTGGATGAGGAGGCACAGAGGAGGGAAAGTGTGAGGAATGAGAAGGGTGCCCATTGATGAGTGGTTTTTTTGATGATGGTGGTTCGTTTTCTATATAGATATTTTCTGTTTTTTCTTTCACTCGGAGAGTGGGGATTCTACCCTCAGTTCTCTTTTTTTTTTTTCCTTTGCTTCTAGACGCTAGATACTCCCTCTTCTTGATGCATTTGTTACCAAAACTTTGTATGTGCTAGCGAGCTTCTCTACATTTTCTTTCATATCTCTCGTTCAGTCACAGACCAAGACCGCCGTCATGGCATGGATTACCTCTCTTTTTCTCCCTAAACTCTAAAATCACTTAGACTCCCATCTTTGCCTTTATGGCCGTCTTTCTTTTTGTTCAATATAATTAATGGGTTGTCGAAACTCTTCACACAGTGCGCGATGTGTATATGTATATATAAAATGCATTCATGAATACGAGATCTACATTGTCGTATCTTCAGATATGATCTTCTGACTTGCAGATCTGATTTCGGTCCGGTAGCAAATGTGGGTGTGATGGGGGTTGAAGATGTAGGTATACATATGATATACTCTCTTACACTCCACCTTAGCTTCCACATCACCTTTCCCCACCACCCAACCCTTCCCACCCTAAATCCCGCATCCTCAATATCTCCTTTCCCACATTTCAAGACACAGTCAGTGTACAGCCGTACCAGATCACGCAGAAATTTTTTTGCGCCCTCTCCTGCCTTGTCGTACCGTGGGGCGTGGATTTCTCTTCTGAGCTTCTAAGCTTGTCCATGTAGCTTTTATCGACCCTCGAGCCCAAGATACGCAAGAGCTCGACGACGAGATTCTCTTCAAACTCTGCGGAGAAAAAGCTCGGTTTGCGGATTAGTAGGTATAATATGAATCTCTGCTCTTCAAGTGGAGATGTGAAGAAGGGGGTCGGAGTGTTGGTATTGATGATGGTGATGGGGAGTAACTCGTGGTCAGGGGGGAGGATGGTGACGAGGATGCTGGGGATGTGTCAATAAGGGGAGGAGGGCGGGAGGGAGGGAGGGATGTTCGAGTTATTGACCAATAGCCCATATTCGATGTGTGGCTTGATGAGAGTGCCCCTAGTAGAAGTAGTCTCAACGAGAGCTCACTCGATGGGAATACTCTTGGAAGAAGCACCCTTTTAACGAACAAACTTTGCTGGAGAAACTCTTGGAACCGGGTCTCTGGACCAGTGAATGCTCAAGGGACACCTGCTCGATCTATGCAATGTCACGGAATTCAAGGTAATCATGGAGGAGCAATCTCCAAATCCTGCGGACGAATCAGTACTCTTACCTCGTGTCGATAGCGTCCCCGGATAATAACGTATCCTGTTTGTTTCTGCGCGCACATTGTCCGTGAAATCGCAGAATATGATATAACCATTGCTAGGTGCACGCTTGGCGAGACGAGGGATCGAAAAAAACGATCTGAGCAAGAGCAAAGAGGTACGATGTAAAAACCGATCCACTTCCGGTGCGGAACGAAGGCTTGCGCAAGATCCGGCATGGATAGCGATGAAGAAATTGTGCACCCTAAGCGGCCAAAGGAAATGCGGTGTAAGCGGTGCGAACGTGCTCTTGACGTTGTAAAGGAAGATCGATGCTGAATGCATGGTCGAAGTCGTAGAAACGGGAGAAATTTTGCGTAAGGGGGGTAAGGTGAGACGGCTTGTGTATGGTGTATCAAGTACAAACCTTGTTGAAGACCTCCATGACACTCTCAAAGACAATAAACGTGAGGTTGGTCACGTTCCAGACGACAAACCGGCCAAGCTCGGTCAACTCGCCCATGAAAGCTCCAATTTTGAGACTTGTGTCCGTGAGAGTATGTCGAGGCACAGGGAGGAGAGTTCGATGAAGGCGTAGACGACTTAAAAAAGAATGGTAAAGTGAGCAGAGATGAGTAATTTTCATGGGAGGCCTATGAGCCCCGTAGTGCAGCACAGCATGGCCACTACGCGACAGTATGCAGTGCAAACGGGCGGAGAGTTTCGAATCAGGCCCTCAATCTTGGCATAGAGAACAGCGATGAAGAAACTAATCTTCAACTGAAGAATAAAGGAGTGTCGGAAATGAGAGATGAGGGCGCTGGACAGGAACAATTCCAGACCTGTGGTGTGTGTACGCATAGTATAATGCGCCTGTGATGAGGCTGATTATTATCACGAGAAGAGCCATCAGGCCTATAGATTGGTTTGATGCTGGCTAGCCGCCGTTATTACTGCTTCTTGTGGGTGGAGTACGAACCTTGCTGAAACCCAAATATGTGTTGCGCAATGCAGATGATAGCTTGTCCCAAACAGAGGGACTTATCAATTAAGGACAAATTAAAGTTGCACGCAGAGGAGAGGCAGAGAATAAAGGGTAAAAATATGCTGGCAAGGAGGCAGAGAAGTATGACGAAGAGATCCATGACTGAGGTGGACATGGTCAAAGTAGACTTGGTGAACAGGGGAAAAAGGGGGAAGAGCATGATGAGCTGCGGTAATTAGAGGCTGGTCGATATTGAATGTCTGGAGGAATTGGACTTACGAGTACGGATGTAAGTGTATATATACAGACGAGGAGTGCGGTCAACATCTCAGGAACATTGCCTCAGAATGGAGTCCTCTTGTGCGTATCATTGACGCACATAATTGAAACATGAATGTCGCAGCCCCAGAATTGGAATATTACTTTGACTGAAATTGATCCTGGCGCTGGTTGGCCATTGATGCCTGGTGTCGCTGAGACCTTTGGCTGAGTTACGTACCATGTAGAAAATGAAGATGAGTACCACAACATGTTAGCGCCTATGAAGCTCGAAATCACCGTGTGCAGACTAAAACATTCTTGATAAAGCCACTCTGGAGGGGCAGACCAGGGTGTCTGATTGGCCATGAAGAGGAGGTCTTCGAGGAACTCCATGAGAGAGGGTGACATGACCGACCAACTCATCAGCCTGCCAAAGAAAGTCGCTGTAAACTGAAACATAGAAGAGACGAAAGTGCTCGCTGTACGCATAAAGCTGATAAAAATCGGAGAGGAAGGAATGCATAGAGACGTTGAGATCCTAAGATTCGGAATCGATAGACGGTGTCGTGGTTGGGTCGAGACGCTGAGAGGTCCAAGATCTCAGGCTCCGCGACGTCAATAAAGCTACTGGAGGGATCTATGCGGTGACAAACCGCTGTTAGTTTGCAACCGCGTTATTGTAGCGTGCCGGGGGGAGCCGCGGATTGATGGTGTGGTGAGTGTGGCTAGGGACGTGACTGACGTAAGCGGAAGGGGAAGTGAATGAAGGTGGGTAGGGAAATTTGGGGAGGCTATGGGGGAGAGGAACAGGAACTGCGAGCTCTGCAGTTTACAGGAGATACGTGGAAGTGAGAATAACGGAAGAAAGATCAGAGGTGTGTTACTGGGTACGAGCGCAGAGAATGTGGAGGACTTGGGGCCATGACTAGAGCGGAGGGTTGTGCCACTCAGCACGGACAACATCCAAGATAAGCAATATGAGATTACAGAGAGAAAAACGGGACAATGTTTAAGGGTGCAAATATTCACTGCAAATGCTCATACAGGAAGTGACTGGATATATTTTGCCGTGAATAGCTGCATACGCAATATGGAGGCACCGAGAAAGCATTGAGAAAACACTGGATATAAACTGAATGGAATACCTACAATCCTACCTATGAAGATGCCGCAAGATTGCGCCAGGTTTTGCTGAACACACAAACAAACAATGGTATTTCGACTCAAGTTGGCCGGTCTCCTTTTGACGTCTAACAATTTTCATACATTCATATCATCACTGCAGAACCTTCCACCCGCGTCCCATAATCCTCTTACAAGTCAGACGAGCTAACTCTCTGCACGATGATACCAGTCGTCGCGCCTCCGCCATTGCAGATTGCCGCACATCCGTATTGCCCAACTTCCAGTTGATGCAGCAGGGTAACCAAGATCCTGCTACCGGAGCTGCCCAAGGCATGACCAAGGGCGATCGCACCGCCCCTAGGGTTGACATTATCAGTACCAAGACCTAGAATCTTGGCGTTGGCCTTGATGACTGCAGCAAAAGCTTCGTTGAACTCCCAGATTGCAATGTCGGACTTTTGGAGCCCAGATTGCGCGAGGAGCTTTTCGACGACAGCGGCGGGAGCGATTGGGAAGTCGATTGGGTCTAGATATCTTATGTGAGCTTCTACGGTCAAAGGAGAAACGGGAAGATAGAAAAACTTACCAATAGCAGCATCAGCATACGTGACAATCTTCGCCAAAACTCTGCTATCACTGCCATACTCCTTAGCCACATCCTTACTGCCCAGCACCAACGCACTCGCTCCATCACTAAAACTCGAACTATTCGCGGCCGTAACCGTCCCACTTCCATCCTTAACGAACGCCGGCTTAAGCGTCGGCACCTTGTCCAACTTCAACTTATTGTACCCCTCATCCTCACTCACCACCACATCCCCCTTCCTGCCCTTCACCGTCACGGGAACAATCTCATCCTTAAACAACCCTTGTTTCCAAGCCTCCTGCGCGCGCTTATACGTCAAAATCGCAAACTCGTCCTGCTCTTCTCTAGAAATATTATGGTTCTTAGCTGTACGTTCCGCGCAGTTCCCCATGTGGATCTGATTATACACGTCCCAGAGACCATCCCCAATCAACCCATCCTCCAGCTTCTGATGCCCGAAACTCGGCTGCTGGCTCGCCCTACTCAAATAGTAAGGAACCCTCGTCATATTCTCAAACCCCCCTGCCACCTGCGCTTCCGCCTGCCCGAGCTGAATGGCTGAGGCAGCGATTGTCACAGCTTTGAGGCCGGAGGCGCAGACTTTGTTGATGGTGGTGGCTTCGATGTTTGTGGGGAGGCCGGCGAAGATGGCGGCTTGACGGGCGGGGGCTTGGCCAACGCCGGCAGAGAGCACGTTGCCCATGTATACGGCGTCGATTTTGGAGACGGGGACTTTGGACTTTTCGACCGCGGATTTTATGGCGGTGGCGCCAAGTTGGGGCCCGGGGACTGTGGTGAAGCCGCCATTGAACTGGGGAGTGGTTAGCCCAAGGAAAATTGCAAGAGAAGAAGGCTGCATACCACACCCGTCGGTGTCCGTGAAGCACTCAGAATATATGCATCCCGTATATCTTGCCTCACAGCCCTTGATGTGCTGAACTGACGCTGGATAGAGGCTAACCGTCTCTGAGGAACTGTGCGGGAGGCGGACGCCAAAGGGACACGGATTGCGGAAGACATGACGGCGGAGCTGGAGAGATATAATGGAAAGAAGAAAAAGAGAGGAGTGAGGATTGCTACATGGCGAAAGAATGCTGGCCCTTTGGGAGGAGTGGACGTCGTGACCGGATGGCGATGGACTGCTTGGCCTCGGCTCTCGGCCCGAAGCGGTTTAACGGAAACCCCTTGACCCCGCGTGACATCAGACTGTCACATGCAAATGCCAAGCTATAAGCGTGCATTCACAGTTTCCGTGGTTAAGGAGAACACTCTTGTTGTCTATCAAGGACCCCAACCGCTAAATATCCAGACAATACCCACAAAATTTTTCCTCCCTACTTATCCGCAGTAGCATTGATCTCCCTAATCCTCCCCTCAACCCTCGGTGCAATAGCCTTGGTCCAATTGACCTGGAACTCCTCCGCTCCCAGCTCGTCGCAGATGCCTGGATGCCCCTTTAGACCGGTCAACCTCCACCACTTCTTAATGACCCTCCGGATGATGTTGAGTTCATGCTCATGCTTGATGATAGAAACAGCCTTCCCCTCATCTGGAGCCCCATCGTCGTCTGACCCAAACTCATCCGCAGATTCATCAAGGGGCGTTTCTGAACCTTCCGGATGGACGCCTCCAGGGGTATATCGACCACTGGGGCTGAGACTGCGGCTATGAGAGCTGTTTGATCGATCTGGGCTGATGTGTTTTGCTGTGCTGCGGAGAGCTTCTACGGCCTTGGTGCCTGGAGGTTGGGGCTCGAGAACTGGGTGTGATTGCTGGATTTCTTGCTGCATTTTGCCCCAGGTGCGGTCCATTGATGGGCCCCATAGCTTCCATTTGCCGATGACCTTGAGAGACATGAAGTATTGCCGTAGGATAGTGGAGATGAGGACACCGTTCTCTTCGCTGACGAGCTCTTTTGCTTTGCCGCCCTCCTCTTCAATCAGTAGGGAGGTGTAACCGTCTGAGAAAGGTTAGAACATTCAAGTTACACTAACTGGAAGAAATTGTTACCTTTTCCACGAGCCATATAACCGCGTGTAGAGAGGACATACTCCTTCTCCAATTCCACCGGCTGTTCCCCAATCATCACTGCACTAATCCTTGACATAGGCTCCTTAGAATAATCCGCCTCAAACCTAATATTTGACACCTGCGGAAACCGGCCTTCCAGCGCCGGATAACTACTAACCCCATTTTCTAGGGCCTCAATAATAGCTTTCCCAGTGACCTTGATAACAACGACCGGATCTTCGAACGGGAAACAATTGACCAGATCCCTGAGACGGAGAATTCCGGGAGGGTATATTTGGTCTCCGCGGATGGTTCCAGCGGCCATGATGCAGCAGTCGGCTTGGTAATAGTAGCGCATTAGGTCGCAGACAAAGTTCCCGATATTTGATTCTTTGATCCGAACAGTGGTGAAACGGGCGTCTAGGGGCGCTGCTGTGTAGCCTAATAAAAGTGTCAATAGAAACCCCCAGTAGTGTTACAAGTAAACCATACCAATAGGCTTATCCAACTTCTTCCTCAACGAACTCGTCAACTTCTCTACCAACTTTTCCGCTTCCTCATCTTTCGCAACACTCGACACCGTATCTCTCCTCGTTATTGTAAAGTCCCACCCTTTCCCCTCCTTCCTCCTCCTACACTCAATATGACTCAACTGCTTAAAATCACTCCCACTCCGTAGCACATGCACCCCGTTAACATAGCTATGCGCATAATAATGATCGTGCCCACCCAATACCACATCCACCAACCCCTCCCCACACACCTCCGCCAACTTATTATCATTCGGCTCCCTCTGATGTGTCAACGCAACTACCAACTCTGCGCCCTGCTCCCGCAGCTTCGGAATCAGTTCCTTGGCTGTCTGCGATGCGGACTTAAATATCAGATCCGGTGGTAACGAGTTGATCGTGTCCAACCACTCTCGTTCCGCAAGTCCAATCACACCGACTTTGATGCCGTTCGAGGAGGTGAGGATGGTCGTTTTGCCGGCGTTGCCTAGCGATACGTTTTCTCCGAGGGCTGGGTCGAGGACGTTGGCTAGGAGCCAGGGGAATTTGCATTGTGAAGTTAGGTGCCGGTATTGCCGGATTCCGAAGTCGAGATCATGGTTCTGGATAGGGCGTCAGCGGTGAGTGTTAGAAGCTGTGTCGATGTAATGGATGGAAAGGAGAGTGGCCGCACCCCAACGCATGCTACATCCGTTCCGATATTGTTCAGAACTGGAACCATATGACTGCCTCCTCATTGTCAAAACCCGCATTCAAAACATCTCAAACTCCCAAATCTTTCAAAGGATTGAGAAGACAGTGGGCTACGGACCTTTCGTAACACTACTCTCCAAGCTCGGATTAAACGCATCCCCCGAGAAAAACGTTAACAGCTCCGACTGCCCCCTAAACCTTTCATCATTGCGATAGTAATTACACAACGTTTGAAACCTGGCAAAGCCGCCGACAGGCTCGGCGGACGAGGCGTCAACGTGGTAGACGTCGTTGAAGTGGAGGAGACGGAGATCGGGTGGGGTAGCGGGGTCGCCGCTGGAGAAGATAACGGTTTCCTCTGCGGAGGAAGTAGTATCTGGCGCCATTTGATCGATCAATGCTGCAGGTAGGAAAATAAAGCAGAGGGCATAAAGGTAGGTAGGAGAGAAAGCAGTTGTGTCTGAAACTGCGGTGAGTTGTTTCTCAGACTCACAGGCTCGGCAGCATGGGGCGTCCGAGAGCTGTCTGACCAATTGGAGAGCTGCTTCTTTGACCTTACGATGTAGTATGGAAATCACGAATCGCTCAGCCTCATGACTACTGTGGGAATATGAACTCATAATGAAGAAGCATTATATGTAGTTTTGGTTTTTCTTTCCATTATTCAACGCCATGCCTCGGGTATCATCGCTTTGGCTCTTCCAAGTGCTTGTTGCCTGTCTGGTCATACTTCCAAAAGAGATACTATAGTTTTATGCTCCATCAATGCATATGATATGTCTGTACGTATAGTTCGAGGCAGACTTAGGTCATGCGGGCTGGTTTCCAACAGGCCAGATCCTTCAGTCCCGTTCAGTAACTGTCCACCTCCTCTTCGGACCTGGAACTCGTTCATTCTGCGTTGAACTAGGCGGAGGACCCCATAGCCCGTTCCCACTTACTGACCTATTTAATCCTGTAGGCTTCGGTATGGTTAGCGTCGTAGGTAAGGAAGTGACAATATCATTCTCCACTTGCTTCTTGTCTTTGCTTGTTGCAGCCTTGGGCTTGTAATCCCCAAAATTGAGAACCATGTCGCGGCCCGGACTTCCCACGGTTGCGTCCGATCCTTCTGAGCGAGGAGGAGCTCGGGTCCATAAGCCTGTTGTTGGAGATGTCGGCGAACTGTTGGATGCGTTGGATAATGTTCTGGGCACTGGCTGTTGGGTAGCCGATGGAGTCCGTCGAATGCTACCCAACGAACTGTTTACTCCCTTAAACGGATCGCTGAGCAAGAGCGGAGGCTCGATAGGGGTACTTTGTCCGCCATATCGACGGCGTGCATCCAGAGTTGGGGTGTATGGAGCCATTGGAGTGATTATCGTGGCCGGCGTCGATGCTGGTTGAGGTAGCTTTGCTGGATTTACACCATGCTTTAGATGGTCCACAGAAGCTGAAATCTTCAACTCATATTCCCCTGAGGTGCCCATTTCGACCAAAGATGACCTCCTCAACGAAGGCAAAGGTGGTGCGGCAGTTTTTTTAACCGGGCCATCTTTTCGCACGGCCATGGACAAGGAAGCCACGCCTATATCCAGGAGCATCGGCTGGTTAGAAATGGCGCCTAAGAGGGCATTGCAGCCAGCTCCATGAGTGACCAATATAAGGACAGTTTCCTCCTCCCCCTCTTCCTCATCTTCAGTCGACTTATCAGAAGGAGATTTGTTCTCATTACTGTGATTTCTCGCGCATCCTCGCTCTTTGTACCAAGTGATCATATCAGAAAGTCCTTTTCGGAACCGTTTATGCATGGTACTCCATTCATCCCCATACTCTCCGCCATCTCCCCATTCCTGGGGTTCGCGCATGCTGTCCCACTGAAAATCTACGTCGATACAAGCGTCCCTTGCATGTGCCACATAGCCACCAGGGATTGGTCCTGCCGGCGAGACTGCATATGAGGGTATGGGAGGATCGTATATATGGCTTGGGACCTTGTGGGCAGTAGAGAGTGAAGAAGTCCCCTTCTGACTCGGCCTCCCGCCAGTACTGCCCTGACTGCTAGCACGTTCACGGAAAGGCGAGACTAGAGAGAGGCTTCCCATATTCATGATTGGACTGTCTTGTGATGGAGCTCTTGAGCTTTTGCCGTTGGCAGTAGTGGATTCCCCTTTTACCCAACCACCGGGGAAGTGGCCCTTACTATGATCGGTATTTTGTTGTATTTCAACGTATTCTCCGCGCCGTAAAAGGTCTGCCTTGGCTCCTGCGACCATCATCGTAGAATTAGGAGGAGGTGTAATGTCTTCGAAGTAATCCGGCGAAAGCCACTCTCCTAGAAACGCATCTATGCGCAATAATATTTTCTCCGGTTTGCTGTGCTGATGAGATCTTCGAATATCAGATAAAGATCCGTGGGCTTCAGTGGACGGGGTATTGAGACCGTCATTTGGTCTTGCTGTCTCAAGATGCTGCTCCGAGACGGGATGAAACTGAGAAATACCAGCAGCTATGGCCGTCGACGTCTGAACACACCGGAGATAAGGCGATGTATGTATTATGATCTTCTGCTTCCGCTTCCTGCTTTGCTTTCCCTCCCCATGGTTCTTCGTTGACGACACGGATCCATCGACCACGGCCAACCCAAAATAATCAACGTCCTTGTTTTCTGTACTTGTAGAAGCCCTGATCTTGCTACCTTGGTGCTCCCTTGCATGGAGGAGGCTCGCTATCCGCAGTCCCAGGGCCTTGGACTGGGTCCAGCCGCCGTATGTAAGAGGCGGGTCGTAGGGAGTGGGGGAGGTGAGGTGCCAGGTCTTGTCGGCAGCATCGAGTCGCGCTCCGTGTCTGTAACACAATGGTTAGTCAATGTTCTGGGAAGATCACATGGAAAAAGATATGAGACAACTCACCGAGCGATAATGACAACAGATGGAGCTTTGGGCATGGCGGGTGGTTTTACAGGGTCCGCGTCCCCTATGGCGCAACGGCGAGGCGATGCAGATCTGTTTAGTAACGACGATACATGCAACAGAGAGAAGCAGACGGCTAATGGCTTAGAGGGTTGAAAGAAAAATTAGTGAAGCTGTAGAGCTGGAATTCTGCCAGAAGGAAGTTGTGGGAAAGCTGTTGCAGTCGAATGAGCGGAAGTTCGTCAGGCCTGGGCGATGTTTCAGCGTCATGTGTCCCGCACAGCGGAGGAGGACCCTGGAGGGGCACAGTTGATCAACTGGGTACAATGGTAAGAACATCCACGAGCCTACCCTTCCATAAGGTGCTTTATTTCTAGAAAAATCTCAAGCAGACGTAATCTATTCAATCTAGAATATCCTTTGTGAATCTGAATTCGGCCGTGTGGGAATCAAGCATTTTCTCACGATGAGGTGCTCAGCTGGTCATAGTGTTTCGCATGTGAACCGTCTTGTTAGCGGGAAGCTTGAAAGGACGTCAGCTCTTCTTCAGGCAGTCAGGTAGTCAGGCAGTCAGGCAGCCATAAATCGTAGATTGCATGTTTTTATCGAATAATACATGATTTACATACTGATACATAGTGGTACTCTCATTCCTCCAGCAAGTCCATCACAAGCTGGGGTATAACCTCGACACCCTCAGCCTTAATAGCACTCACAGGAACAGCGTGGATTTTTCTCTTCCAAGCGTTCTTGCGGCCACTAGGATGAGGCTGAGCCCCAGCATTGACCTCCGCCAAATAACTCTCAAGCGCCTCATAATTTTTCTGCGTCTCCGGCAAGTCTGCCTTGGTCGCTACAACAAACCAGGGCTTGGAAGAGATCGGCGTCCCAGAAAGCTCGGGTAGAAAATCCGGAGAGGTGTTGAGCACAGCGGGCTCATCGTACCCATCATCTTCTCCTTGAAGGCCTTGGCCTGGTGGTTTGTAAGTGACAAATCTACGCTCCGTCTCCGCGTTCAACTCTCGGCCCCTCAGTGCTTCGTACTCGGACACTTCTTTCCAGAGGAGCTTGAGTGTTGCAACGGCATCTCCAACGGAGAGATCCACGACAAAGGCAAGAGTTGCTGCTCTCTCAACATGGCGTAAGAAGCCCAGACCAAGCCCCTTGTCGAGATGCGCGTCTTCGATCAAGCCAGGGACATCAGCTATGGTAAAGTTCTCCCTCAATTGGCCATCCCGTCCGCGTTTCATCACGGCAGGCCGCCCCTTGTGGTCATCGAGAACCGCGGTGCCGACATTGGGTTGGAGGGTGGTGAACGCCCAGTTCCCCACCCGCGCGCGGCTGTTGGTGAGGGCCCTGAGCAGCGTGCTCTTTCCAGCATTCGGCAGACCAACCAGTCCAAGATCGGCCAGAATCTTGAGTTCCAGTTGCAGCGACAGCTTCTTGCCTTCATCACCTCTTGTCGCCATTTTTGGGCGTTCCTTGTTCGGGGCAACGAAATGCGGGTTTCCTAACCCCCCCATTGCTCCAGCGGCAAGCAACATAGGCGTTTCCATATGTTTATCCAAGTCCAACCATAGTGGCTCCTCAGGTTCCAGTGCCGCTAGAGGAGACTTCCGAGATTTTGGTAGAGCCGGGAAATGCATTCGCGCCAATTGGGAAGGTATCGTGCCTGGAAATACTATCCACTTGTCCTTTCTGTAGTGTCCTTCGGTCTCCTCCACTTCTTCAGGCGTATCCTTGACACCGAGGAATGCTTTCCTGCGTTCCGACTTGTCTGCCTCCGCGATGGGGTCATATCGTGATATTTCCCTCACTATGGTGCCAATCGGAACAGTGATAACGACATCAGCGCCCCTTTCGCCTCCTCTCATCTTTCCTTGGCCATTTCTTCCTCTTCCAGCTTTTATTAGCCGCCTTCGCGCGAGCTTGTGCAGTGATGTCTCTCCACGGACGGCTTGGATATATATATTCCCTCCACTGCCTCCATCACCACCATTTGCAGGCCCCTCTTCTATATATTTTTCTCGTACGAATGAAACACAGCCATGGCCGCCTGAACCCGCTTCAAGTGTAAGGATGCATCGATCGACGAAAGGAGTGAGCGAGAAGTTGTCCGGTGTTGGGTTAAGGTGCGAGGTCTCGATATTTGCACTAGAGTCGGATGATACAGTCGTTGAATATAAGCAACGTTGCGCACGCGGGCGCAGATGGCGGAGGGCGGAGTTGAGGGCGGCTTGCGGATACAGGAACGGAGTCAAGGTCCGGCCGAGACAGTTGAGAGGAAGAGCGGCCATGGAAAACAAAAGAGCGTCTAGAAATTAATCGATCTACCAGCACTCGTTACCAGCCAAAGGAATGTCGTGTGTCAGGGCTGGTGAACTTTTCTTGACGATGCGGCGTCTTTCGGTCATGTGATCGCGGGCTAGGAACGCGAGCACAGACTACTGTCGGGCTTCTTTTCAAGACTCCACTCCAACAAAGGTCTGGTCAAGGCGTTTCCAACATCAAGCCTTTCTGCAAGATGAATGCAACACCCATCAACACTGAGTTGGCGAATGTTGTCAGCTAATTCTTTTGCCCTCGAGCAGTCTTTTATTTAAGCAGGTTTAGCTTCTGCTAATTTCCTTTATGCTTTTGCATAGCGATTCATTACTATAGTCCGGTCTTCAGTCTGATCTAACAGGAAGAGGCTTCGGCGTCTTGTTGCTGTTTGTTGGAGTAAGTGTCATATTGTCAGGTTGTATTCGATTCAATTCGGAACTCCCATTGTCTTTTTGTCTCAACTTTCTCGATTTTGTTCGCCAGCATGACCCAACGGCTTGGGCTCTCGCCCTACACAACTGGCCTCATATCAGTCGTTCTCCTTGTTTGTGCAGTTCTATTCGAACTGATTCTGTCACACCTTGCCTTTTTCAAATGTGCAGTTTGCAACAGGGCTGTTAGCTCTGAAATAAGGTTTGTAGTTGGTTGGAAAGCTAATTCTATCTGTAATCACTGGGCCGAGAACCAGTGGATCTGGAATCTCACCCCAACGCCAGGAGCTAGGAAACGAAGTGGTGGTTATTACGGGCGGCTCGAATGGACTGGACGTGAGCTTAATCAAAAAGCTCATTGCACGTGGTCTGAAGGTCACTGTCCCCGATACCGTGCCGTCCTCTAATGAGCTTGAGAGTGGTATGCTTCCAAAGTAAAGATTCCACTTTCCCTTTATGACCTTCCTAACGTATTCACAGCTATCGGATCAAGCAAATTTTCTTTCGATCGGTGCGACGTAATTTCCTCGCGTTGCAATTCACCAAGCTGCGGAAGCCATACGCGCCCAGTTCGGCCCTCCTTTAGTCCCAGTCAACAATTCGGGGTTAGGGAATGCAAATTCCATCTTAGAAGCTTCTCCAGAGCGCTTGAGGATGACAGTTGATATGAATATGATTAGTCACTGGTACACAGTCCAAGAGTACTCTCAGACATGGTTGCGAAGAAGAAAAGCCATGTCATTGGAATTACAAGTATGGCTGCCTTCCTAGGTCTCGCTGGTACGGTCGACTATAGTTCTAAAGCTGGCCTGCAAGCATTTATGTGGATCTTACGCAGGAGTTGCAGCATCGCTACAATTGTCCTGATATCCAGATGTCGGTTGCTTGTCCCCCTTAGACTAGGGCGCGCCTTATCAAGCCACTCTAGAGGGGGTTGCAAGCTGCGAGACCCTCAGTTATGGATCCTAAGGATGTGACAAATGCCATGTTCGAGCAGATACTAGCTGAACGAAGCGGACACGTCATTTTGGGACCCAGCATGCGGTTTCAACCCGCCCGTTCCCTGCATGGGTTCAAGAGTGGGTTCGAAACTCTATGGCACAGACTGTTAGAGTGAACGCGACAACGGCTGCGGCATATATGTTATGCTACGGCGAAACAAGAGGACAGAATCCAGAGATATGTCGCCCTGCGGAGTTTCGCTGTCGCTGTGCCGCGCCTACGAAAAACTTTCAGGGGGGATGTCTGTGAGAGGGTCATCCTGCGAAATTGAAGCTTCGTTGGAATCAATACATACTGATAGGTTTTGAACTATTTCACCCTTTCCAGTTAACTTCTCAGCCAGGGCTGTCCCTCCAGGATATATCGACGCGAAAACGAGTACGAACAGTCAAAGCTTCGATAAAATGGGAATCGACTTTTCTTATAGGTATACTGACCGGTTTTGCGCAGCCTAACCGCCAGGATGGTGCTTATATACACAGTGGAATGGGCGTTTGCTTGACGAAAAGGCGTCTGGGACGCTGTTGGAAGAACTTACTCCAACACAAGTACAGTAAGACATGGCAATGGTTCACAGCTCTAGCCCGGCACATCCTTTCTAGCCACGCGATGTTTCAAGTCTGCGGTACGGACTCAAGCTGTTTCCGGCCGGAATCGTCAGCAAGAGCAAGGGTCGAAGTGTGTATGTTCCAGATCGGGGCGCTGGTGAAGTTGAGGGGGGGCGGTCGTAGAGGGCCAGCATTAGAAGAGCAACACCAAGCTTTCTGGTCGTACAATATTCAGGTAAGATGATTGCTTTCTCATTCAGTTATTCTTCACTTATTTCTTCTCCATTCTGAGCAGTATAATCTCAATATCATTTTGGATGGCAGTGCTGCTATTGTTAGCAGTCTCATTGCCAAGGTGGGCAGGATATTTATTTACGGACTCTGGGGCGCTGGCGGAGTGTTCATGGCGTTCAAGCGAACAGTGCTCAGCCTCAACCCCGAAAGCTGTTGCAAACCGCCCCCCTGTCAGCAACACAGGGCTAGCAACGGGCGAGCATGCAGGCACCAAACCTCGACATGGGGGCTCCCAATGCGGTAGTCCACCAACACGGCGGATTTGGACCCATGATATACTGTCGGGGTCCGTAAGACATATCCACTGCGTAAAGATCTTCTCTACCTTTGCCTCTCTGTTTCAGTCTCTCGTGGTTGAATCTTGTCACTCTTTCTCTCGTTTTCACACTCCTTTGGTAATGCAATGTGGGACAAGAACGTTTTCGTTTTTATCTATCTTGCATTTGCAGCTACTACTGTAGCGTCCCCTCATTTACTACAGAGTATGTCTCTCGAGCTTGTCCATTACTTTGTTGTGCTGATCAAAGTTGTGCAGATGGAGCAGTAATCAAAGTAGGAGCGCAGCGGCGTGCGTTCATTAATGGAACTACAACACACATTCAATCCTCGTCGGTGGAAGAACAGAGTTCGACGTCGATATGCCTCTCCTGTACAACAGCGTTAGAGACGACGCCTACTCCGATTGTTGATGGACCCGGAGCAGGACAGACTACGTCTACTTCAAGTTCAACGTCGATATCAATTCCAGAGTCCGGGAAGCCATCAACTACTTCTTTCGCATCAACCCAGGGCGAGTCGCAACCAGCAGGTAGACCAGAGACCCCTACGGAGAAGCCAAAAGACCAGCCGACCAGCCAGAACTCGAACCAAGAAACTCTATCGTCGACTTTAGCAACATCGTCGACTTTAGCAACATCGTCGACTTTAGCAACATCGTCGACTTTAGCAACATCGTCGACTTTTGCAACATCGTCGACTTTAGCAACATCGTCGACTTCAGTTGTCCCCATATCGGCTTCAGCGACACCATCAACTTTAGTTACGTCATCTTCGACTTCAGTGGCACCACCTTCGAGTTCAGTTACACCACCAACGACTTCAGTTATGCCATCTTCGACTTCAATTATGCCATCTTCGACTTCAGTTACATCACCTTCGACTTCTGTTGGCGCACCGTTATCCTCAATGTCTCCATCGACTTCAGCTGCACCCTCAGAACACGTAGTCGTCGATCCTACAGATCCAGCTCAGCACGTCTCCAGCGGTTCTACCTCATCTCTTTCTGAGATCGTACCCCCGACCACACAGTCCGAAAATGATAAGCCCAAGACGTCTGAGACTACCCAGCAAACAACCACGATTTCCCAAGAGAGTAAGCCACCGATAGTTCCAGGAGAGTCTGAGCCTGCTTCTGCGTCAGCTTCGCCAACCCCCTCCGCTGATGGATCAGCATCATCATCTACGCAAAGCTCTAGCAGTTTGTCCGGCTTTCAACCCACTGAATTCAAGACGGGAGATACGGCCCCAGCCCCATCTGGTTCATTTGGCATTCCCGTCCCAACGCCGATTGAGTCTATTATTGACGGCATCAAGAATGCGACCAATCCCACACACATTGCCGGTCAGATCTCGTCTGTTAAATCCGAACTACACGACGATCTGTCATCAATCGCAACTAGCGTTGGTGGTGATGTATCCAAGGTTATTTCCGAAATACACTCCGTTGCCACCGATGCAGCGGGGCATATCATCTCGATCATAACGGGTATAAATGGTCATGTTTCCTCTATCACCTCAAAGATGGGCGACGGTGTCTCGTCTATTGCAACGAAGGTTGAGGGCGATATATCCTCAGTCACCTCAGCGATCAGTGCTGGTGCATCTTCAGTTGTAAGTCAGGTTAGTGAGGATTTATCTTCTGCCACGTCAACGATCGGTGGAGGTTTGCCCTCTGCCGCCTCAGAGATCGACGCCGGTGCATCTTCAGCCGCAACCAAGATTGGGGGTCATTTCTCTTCGATCACATCGCAGGGTGGAAGTGATTTTTCCTCGGTTACTTCCCAGATGAGCAGCGATACCTCCTCGATTCCAACCAAGGTTACTGGCGACATCTCATTCGTCTCCAACATCCACTCTGTCGCCACAAGTGTAAGCGGTGATATCTCGTCCTTTATCTCCGAAATCGCCTCGAACGCCACCAAGGTGCTGGGTCCCGTAATTCCAACATCTGAGGTAGCCTCGATAATTAGTTCTTTCACCAGCGAATTATTCCTCTCTCTACCATCTCCAACAATCCCGATCCAGGCGACAATCAGCGGTTCAACGGGACCAATTACTGTTGGCTTTACGTTGGTTGCACCAACTGGAGCGCCGACATCTGTTACGGATATCAATGTTCCTGTTGCGTCTGTAAATGCTACGAGTGTCCTTGATGGAGCGACGTCAATTATTAGCTCGTCTACTAGCTTGATAGGAGACGTTCCAACCACTCCAACCGGGGCGACGACGTCATTTACGGACACCAATATCCCGACTCCGTCTGTAGGTGCTACGAGTGTTAGTGATGGAGCGACGTCCATTATCAGCTCAGCTACTAGCCTGATAGGAAAAATTACAGTCACTCCAACATCAGTAATTAGCAGCGGCTCAGGCACAATCATCCCAGCTAGCGAGACAGCATTGAACTCAGTGACCTCCCTTACTGATTCTTCAGTCATCATTTCTTCATTAATTGCATCTGGAATTACTGGTGCAGTTACCGGTTCTGGTACTGCCTCTGAAGTCACTGTCGCTCTCACCCCCACTGGTTCTGGAGTCACGGTCATTCCGACTGTATCAACCTCTGTCGGAGCTGAATTTGAGCGGCCAAACGGAAATAGCTCTAGTGTCGACGAAACAGATGGGTATGGCAGGGCGACTTCAATCCAAGTGGCATCAAAACAAGCGATTGAGGCGCCTAGTTCTACCTCTACCATGGCCTATGGAGATGTCAACTCTGCGAACAAGGGCTCACCGACTACTTCGGCAATGAACGGACCCAGCACTTCTGGTAAAGACGGCTCTGGGCCGTCGATAGTATTAAGCAATAGCTTTCATGGTCCCGGTGAATCCTTAACAGCAACCGACATCGGAGGCCCAGCCACGTTCGTGAAGTCCGGAACGCCTACGCCGTCCCCAACAGGTAAAAAGAATTCCGGAGACGGAGATAGAAGCGAGGAGCCTGTAGCCCCTCTTTCAAAGCCGCAGACTGCAGGTATTGCTATTGGAGGTACCGCCTGTTTGCTTATTGCGCTCGTGGCTGTTCTCTTCGTTGTCCGTCGCCATCATAATGCGAGAGAAAATGATAAGCGTAACAGCACGGGCAGCGTGTACCCTGAGATGGCATACTTATACGATCCAGCAATTCCTGGAAGCGGCAACGGCAATGATAATGGCAACGGTGGCGCCGGTGGCACAGCTCTTATGATGTCTGGGGGTGCTACTGGATATGGTACTGGTGCTCTGAGATCCCCTCAACATAGCACCCATTCAAATCCATTCAACGATCCTTCAGCTCCGTCGAGTCCTTACCCACAGCATAGCAACCCTGGCTCTGATATAAACGTACAATATGCCTTCAACGCAGCAGCATTGGAATACCCACCAATGTCTCCGTATGCCACACCAGTCACAGATTTGCCTTCAGTCCCTTCCATATATACTTCTATGAATAGCAACAGCCGCAGTGGTAGTCCCTACGAAAGCCATGCAGATCTTCTTCTGGACATTGACCCAAGAAGTGAGACGCCGAATTCAGTCATGGTTCTCGCCGCACCGCCCCCTACGCCGCGGACCATTCCTGGAAGACGCACACCCGACGACGACGGCATGTCTCATTTGGTATATTCGCCATCAATAGGGGCCCCCTCCCCCTTGAAGCTGGCAAAGGCAGTCGTGATCGCCGCTCCGCATCAGAAGGGCTGGGACGAGGTGAAGATTGAAAGCTTCCACGAGTCCCAGCTCGACCCTAGCTTCCCGCCTACCCCTATGAATGGCCCACAGCCACAACATCTGGGATGGGACGAGGTCAAAGGTGCCAATACTGATGCTCTCGTTATCCCAAGGAAACCTGTTCCACAACTTCAGAACACCACACCTGAAGTCCCACCTCCCGTCATCCCTGCCGAACCCGTCGAACTCTCCGCCGAGCCTCCCATCGCTAAGCGTAAACCGGCGCCGCTCGTTCTCAAACCCGTCGGCCACGGCGCAGGAAAAAGCCTCCTTCTCTCCGGTGTTGGTCTTCCTTTGACTGTGAAGCGCAACGATGTCAAGGGACCATCGGAGAAGATGGAAAAGGATGCAGGCCTGGGTCTGGAGATTCCGCCCATGGGGATGGTTTATGGTCGTAATGGACCAGAGAGTGCGGCGTTGAAGGATGATGAGTGGAGTCAAGATCCCGTGGTGCAGGAGAAGAGGGCGCAGGAGCTTAAGTTTGCAAATCCAGTGCTTATTGGGAGGGACTTTTAACGGAGGAATCGATTAATACCGGCATTTTTCGTTAATAAACCGATTTGCGGTTTGAAGTTATCTTAATAGACCGGACAGCTACCGGGACGAACGCTTTTCGAATCGATTCGACCACCTTTTGTATATATTGTTCTTCTATACCATCGAATCGTCCGCATTTTCGCTATCTGGAATCGTTCAAACTCATCCATATATTGCACTACCATCACCATCAGTTAATTGTCCACCGTATTGATCCATTTGTGTTGCAATCACTGTCCACCTGGTGTCTGCTCCACTCAGCATCAGCCACACATATCCGACTTCAATATTTTCTTTCTTCCCTTGCCAACCGAGACCTCCCCGCTTTCGATGCTGCACGGTGGATTTCATGCGCGGCATTTATTGTCTAATTTTCATCTTTCACCTTTCATCTTGGCCGACCGTGATCACTTATATCAATATGGACGACATAAAGGCTCCCCGTCCCGACATTATATCTGCCTGACGCTACTTTCATACTCTTTCTTCTGAACCGATGGACCGACCGCTCGCTTGATCTAAATTCTCTGCAACTAATATGCCAGCGTTTGTTCGAGGTTCATGTATATTTCTTTTATTATTTCTTACTCTTCTCCCCTCGCAGGCTGTATTGCATCTGCAGTTCGCTCTCCTTTGTTCTCAGTTTACCTCGTCTTTAAGGCTTCAAAAGCCTTCTGAGGGCCTTATAGTATTATTATTATATTGTCTAATTATTATTCCTCCCATTTCTACATTGCGTTTGGAATTCTCTCTCCTTCACACTTCCTTATTCTGTGTTTTTGGAAGTCGAGTGCACACCGCGGTTAAACCGGTGTTGTATGGTACCTATTAAGTCGTTACTTAGGGGTGGGGTATATGCTAAAATAATTGTTGTTATTGGGGCTACTGGAGGTGAATGAAATGCGAAATAGTAACCTTGACTTAGGCGGGTGTTTGGAAGGATGTATCATGGTGACGTGGAATGGGTTAGATGCGTCGTTAGGGGTTAGTGGTGAGGCTGAAGGGTTGTGATGGCTTGAAGAGACGTTATAGAATTGTACTTGTTGGGTTCGTTTAGCTACAGAATAGAAATGTTAAGTTTGATGTAACACCCAGTACGTCTGCACTATCTCTACGTCTACTTATATTCATCGTGACATTCGTTATCGAGGACTTCTCTCATATTACTATCCTCTAGTTTTGCCACGCTAAGGCTTACCCCTATTTATCTGGCAACGTTTTTCCTCCTCCGTAACTCATGATTACATAATCATCGCGTACATGATACTGTCACTACGTCGACGCATGTTGTATCGATCGATGAACTAGTCATTCCTAGCTACGTTCAAAAATCCAGCTGTAATACTTATAAGATGTCCGCTCTATACTCTCTGATGCCTCTCTACTCGTCCATTCCTATCTCATATATTGTCCTAGAGTAGGTAAATAGTTCTATCTATCACCCAGTAGTTTACTTTATGAAAAGAGAAGCATTAAAGAAGAAGAAGAAGGAAAGGACGACTAGCAAGCCTTAGGCAGGTGCCATCCGGAACTAGTGATTAAGCGAGCCGATAGGGTTGCTGACCACGCATGTGTTTGTAATTCACTGTGAAGTGGTTCAACCTACCCAAGGCGGCCACCCCAACCTACGCAAGTAGACAGCTGAAATATGCGCAGAAGGTGCCGCAATGATGGTTTGTCAGACCGATTGCTGGATATACTAGACCGAATCTTCTTATGACGATGCATCCACAGTTGATACGATGTCGTCCTGGAACGGCTAACAGGTTTCGACTTTTATCATCGGTCTCACTGCAAAACAAGTCCGCTGTACCCTCTTGCTACGACGATGCCTGTGCTAGCTGCGACATTCATACTAGCTCCTATAATCCTTCGTCTCAGACAGATTGTAGCAGTGATACATAAACACTGTACGACCGGAAAGGCAACTACATCTTTCAATCTCCTTATAACTAGAGTAGCTAGCAGATCAGCACTCTAAAATGGTCTCCTCTAATAGCCACCTTTCACTAACTTCTTTGTTCATTCGTCCCAAACATGTCTCTTAGGTTGCTTAAGTGTATAAACTCAACTCCAAATCAAAGCCCGAAATTAATCAAAAACCAGGAGGGCCAAGCACAGTCATCTAAACCCTGAACCCTTTGAAGATAATGAAGAGTGATTAACATCGAAAATTTTCGGACGTCAAATACCAATGTGTTGCGTCCTCTGTATCCAAGAGTAGCCACTCCATTCGGAGGTGCAAACCCTTACTTTTTTTTTACGACGGCTCACATGCTACACTGGTTGAGTGGATTGACCAAGGGATAGTAGAAGCAGTCACGATCACGTGCGTGGCGCAGCAACTCCGTTTTCTCCCTTAATCACTAGTGCTTGCATAGGGCTCAGGGCATCATCAATACGAGGCTCGCTGCCTCGCCACTCTTTTCTCTTCTTTTCCTCTCTCTGATCTTCTTACCCTCATAAAGTAGCTCACTAGGTAATCAATACAACTATCTACCTGCTCTGTGCAAAGCCGTGACAAATTTCGCTAAATCAAGGTATTAGTGCTGCTCCCTTTTCGGAGAAACTACATATTACTAGTTTAGCCAAGAACTACCTAACGAAGGAGGCATGGAGTATGCTACAAGTGTTGCGGAGAACGAGTAAGGATGCAAGTTGCATAGTGAGGATGCCTCTCACGGGCTTAGAGTGTAATTCTAATTTCTTACAAAGAAGCTGGCCGGGTTGAATGTATCTCCTGGCGTACCTACAGAAGTTTCGGACTTGACGCCACCGGCTTCGGAGGCAACCTTTTTGCAGAGCGGTGCAGGGCGACTAGTTACAATCAGCGAGCCTCGTATTGAGACCAGACGTGGCAACATAGTATGGTCAAGCATCCTCTCCAAGGAAGGATGCACATGAATCTGCTCTTTGACCAACTGATATGACCTTTTTCCAAGTGCCGGAGGGTACGACCTTAGTGACAGCAACTACTTATTAGAATGGATTAGCATCGAAATCGTCTTTCGAGCCACCAGCGGTTATACGCGAGCTCCTCGAAAGTACAATCGGGTATAACACCAACGATAGCCATGGTCGGAACCGGATGACCGGCACCTAGCCGCGTATAAAGGGAAATGAACATGAACTGGAACGATATTTGCCGCCGCCTCCCAAATCGGACGAGAAGCAGAGCACAGGCTCGCTGGCACGTAGCGTTATGAAGGAAATAATCCGTTAACGTCGCTTCCTATAGCATTAGTCGATCAGTACAATCTTGAAGTTGCAGGTTATATCGATGCCTCCCATATACGTTTTACCACCCTAAATAAAGTCCATCTTTCTTGGGCCCCGGCTCCGATTCTCACTGGCGTTAAAGGTATGACACCTAAGAAGCAGAAAGTCATTCTACCAGAGAGATAATAGCAGACAATGGCGGGCTTTACAGTATATCCTTTTTATTTCTCTTCGATAGGAGTATATGGAGGTTGAGTTTAGCTTTTCTGTTACCGTACATGATCACGTGATCTTTCATATCTCCAGGTTCCATTCGGGAGTCCGAGCTACTCCTTGAAGGCTTAAATATAGTTGTTCCCTCTGTCCTGCCGAATACAATCTTCGTCATCTCATGGGTGTCCGTATGCTCCAAAGCGGTGTTGAAGGAGCTCACCTTTGTTTATCTGCATTTTACTCATTGAAATTGTGCTGGCGATTTCTTTGCTGGTGGAAGGTACGATTTGCTGTAATTGCGGTTAGCATGATATAGAATAGGGAGGCAGCTATTACCAGTTCCTCTGGGCCGCGGGGCCATGAAGGCTCGTCCGTTGACGTGGAAGTGCAAAAGGCGGCCATTGCGATGAATGGCAAAATACACTTCAACTACATAATCCCGCCACAATTCGTTGCACTCCACGCCAAGGGTGTGGATTCGTTTTCAGAAATTTTCGTTTATGCCTCGCCTCGCCTATGAGCCTGCAACTCTAACTGTTTATGAGATGATGCAGTGGTTGTGTTAGAAAATGCTAGGATGGGCATGCTTCATTTTAGGGTTAGGCTGAACTGAAACTATATAGTAGGAAAGGGGGAGAAGTGCCTATTTTTGGGAGCCTGATTACAGAGTTCACGTTTACAGGTTCCAAAACTACTTCCCGTGATCAGTACAAAAGACGGAAGAGCAACTCCTCTACCGCTATCCTGTTCTAACCCAACGACGCGAGTCCGGAGTTCTCCCACACGAGCATTCCGGTCATTATATATCTGTTCATTAGTGCTTTGTGTTCCGGTATTCGTGACGTTCTTTTGCAAGTTGGCAATGCCCGGAGTATATTCCTTGACGCGCATAATACCTTTCAAGAGACCATTCCAGAAATGTTCCGGGTAGCTTTTCACTGCTTCGAGAATATCTTCGAGGCTCCCGTGACCACGTCACGTCCTCATGTGGCCGATTTCACTCTATCTGACGTATCTTAATATCATGCCTTAGAATTCACCACGGGCACCCCCTGTGGTTCCCTTATAGCGTTTTTGTTGACCAGCAACTTCATAATATGCTCATGACCTCTATATAAAGCTGCTTGGAGTGCGTTGCCGTACCGTCCACCCTGCGCGTTGACATCGGCGT
>ML994142.1:0-39666 GCA_010093945.1 Delitschia confertaspora ATCC 74209 | reverse complement strand
AGGAAATCTTCCACATTATTTCAGGCACTGGCTATTATACTTACATACTCACCATCACAAGGACTATGTTGGTAGAGTATATAGTCAAGTGAATCAGAAGAAAAAAATACCCCAGTAGTAAACCATATTTGGAATCAAACCCTTCCCCCTTTCGCCATCCTATCCAGTAATTTCCTTATCCATTTTACCAGCTGCTTCGCCTGTTTACCAAGTGTTGCTCAGACTCGGTAGCTGAATCCTGGAGGGCGTATGAAAGGTGGTGATGAGACAGCGAATTCTGGAACTGGAAGGCCATTTGAGGGCCAATTGGGAAGGTGAAACATCTGACGAACCGTGCTGTGATGTGAGGGGCTTACCCTGAACTGTTGGTGAAGGGATGAAAGAACGGGGTATACTCAGGAAACAAACCAATGTGCAGCTTGAATAGCTGACAGAAGCTCAATACCTGCGTCGGGTCCTTGGGTCGTCGTGGTTATCGCCGCCATCGTAAGCGCGTTTGCGTGAGTAGTCCTCACGATTTCCATCACGGCCACTATCACGGCCACCGTCACGGCTGCCGCCATACCCACCCTCACGATCACGGTCGCGATAGCTGCCACGGTCCCTGCTCCCGAGTGGTTCGTTGTTGGCGCCGCTCGAGCCACGGTCGCCTCCGCGATAGGGCCTGTCGTCATATGAGCGGCTACCGCTATACCCACCACCTCCTCCGCCTCCGAAACCTCCTCTGCCTCCGCCACGGGGACCAGAAGGAGCTCCATCCGGAGCGCCGCTCCAGCCATTCGATTGATATCCGATGCCGCCACGTCCTCCTCCACCATACCCACCTCTGCCACCAAAACCACCACGATCTCCTCCACGGAATCCTCCACGGTCGCCTCCGAATCCGCCACGACCACCACGGAAGCCACCGCCGAAACCACCGCGGAAACCAGGACCAGACGGTGCTCCAAAGCCAGGCCCCATAGGGGGTCCTCCGGGACGAGGGGGAGGTCCTTTGGTGTAGCCACGACCACCCAGACCACCTCCGTAGCGACGAGGACGCCATCCAGACACAGTGCGGCCGCGTTCGACATCGACAAGGCATCGTCTATCTTTGATACGGATGCCATCGGTCTCCTTGTACGCAGCTGTGAAATTCAAGTTAGACAATTGATCAACAAAATCTCCAACAGGGGTAGGGGCGACGTTATCAAGCGTAGCCTCGTTATCATCGCCCACAGGCGCATACAGGGGTGGATTGTATGGGGCACAAGGAATAGTAACAACCTTTCATATCCTTCTCACGTTCGAACACGATAAAGGCATATCCACGCTCGCGCTTCTTTGGCGGGTCATCCGGTTTCGCCGCGATATTCCGGACAATTCGAATCTGGGACTGCGTTAGCAAAGCCCTGACTGAAGGATGACGGGTAAGAATACATGCTCAATCGGACCATAGCGGCCGAATTCACGCTCCAGATCTTTGTTATCGACATCGTAGCTCAAGCGAGCAACGAACAGAGTCTTGAACGCATCACCCTTGATGTTCGGATCTTCGGTCGGCTTGTCTGTAATATTATTGTCAGTCAATTATCCAAAACTCTCAGCAGCACCCGCGATTGACTTACACTCCTTGACACCCTCAGTCACAAGCTTTTCCTGCTTCTCCTTCTTCTCCATCTTGATGCGATCACGACGTTCCAACCAACTCTCGGTCGGAACATAGCCCTCCGGATCCTTATACTCCTTCAGAGCCTGCAAATACTGTCCCACACCATCGATGTTGGCTGTATGACGGTCCTCAGGCGCGTGGTCCATGTGCGGAGCCCATAGGAGCTGCGAGCGCGGCGCAAAAAGCGGGAGCAGCAAGGGCCCCAATTTGTCCGTCATTTTGGTGTCGATGAAGTCAGTATCGAGCGACTAGTTGATGCGGTGTATAAGCTGTAGAAGAAATGGGTTCTCCCGTTGGAGCAGGAAGGATGAGGGAAAGAGGTTGAAGGTGTGGGTTGAGGTGTTGAAGGAGGTGGTGAGCTCAGGCGAAGGTAGCCTTATTTCTTTAGCGTGGACACACTCGGCGGATCCTTGGCTTATTGCCGCCTGGAAAACGTCACGTGGGATTGCTCTCCCGCAAAAAGTTCGGAGCAGCGATTCAACGGCGTCTCAGCATCCCTCAGTCAACACAGCTCCAATATGCCTCTAGCAGCTCTGAAGACGGTGGCCAAGGCCCGGGTATGCCAGATATCTCTCAAAAATTACTACACTGAAGGAGTCAATGCTAATCGCTCTCAAGAACGGCGTCGGCGCCTTCATCCTCCAATGCAAACGCCTCGACTTCCATTACTGCGACTGGGCCGGGAGTTCGCGAGGTATGAAAGCCTTCCTCAAATCGACACTCCCTCGCTTCGCCAAAGAGAACCCTCAGATCGAAATCACTGTCTCGCCGCGGCCGAACAAGCACCCCATCATCAAGGGCCACTACATCAACGGCCGGGAAAAGGTGGTTTGCGTACGGAATATGACGAATGAGCTGATTAAAGAGAAGGCGGATCTGTTGAAGAGTGCCAGCGGGGAGAAGCTGAAACGGGTGAATAAGCCAGTAGAGAGTTTGAATGAGAGTGTTAGGGGTATTTGGAGTCCATTCCATGGTGGAAAATATAAGATCTAGAAATAAGGGGTTGGGAAGTTATCGTATATTGGCATGGGAGGCGTACTGGTTTTTTGGGGTCGTGTACAGCATCTGTACGAATATTATGTATAAAATGGCAAGTGCACTTTGCATCCAATTCACTTTCCTTGCATATTCATCATATCATTAGCTATGGAGGTATCCTATCTGCAGTCAAACCCCTTCAAATCGAGCTCTAGTCCAACCGGACCCTTATTCAGCAGGAACTTCTCATAGCCTGGAATCATTTTTAGTTAGTCACGCCTGCTTGGCGTTGATGATATCGACAACTGAGAAATATCAGTATACTCTTATACAGCAATTCAACAAAGATACTCACAAGCTGGTTTCAAGCTGGCACCACCAACTAGGAAACCGTCGATATCCGGCTGCTTAGCCAATTCACCACAGTTCTTCTCGGTAACACTTCCACCGTACAGGATGCGGGTCTTCTCCGCTGCTTCGGCGGAGACCGAAGACTTGAGCCAGTTGCGGATCGCGGCGTGGACTTCCTGTGCCTGTTCGGTGGTGGCAACCTTGCCAGTACCGATAGCCCTAAGTATCCGCGTCAGCAATCTAGGTGTCAGCAAAGGGAAGTGGATGTGAAGCCGTACCAGATAGGCTCATAAGCAACGACGATCTTAGACCAATCCTTAACCTTCTCAGCAACAGCCTGGAGCTGCCTCGTCACAACTTCGATGGTCTTGCCCGCCTCACGCTGCTCCAAACTCTCACCACAGCACAGGATAACACCCAGTCCGCCTTCAACCGCGGCCCTGGTCTTGTTGGCAATGAAGGTATCGTCCTCCTGGAGAATCACTCTCCGCTCGGAGTGTCCCAAGATCGCCCAGGTAATGCCCGATTCCTTCAACTGGTCGACAGAGATCTCGCCAGTGAAAGCGCCATTAGGCTTGTCGAAAACGTTCTGCGAGGCGACCTCGAGACCTTCGCGGAGATGCTCGCGGGCAAGGAGGAGGTAGATGGATGGGGGAGCGATAACGACCTCTTTGAAAGAGCAGTGTTAGCAGCTATAACTTCCAGGGCACAGAATGAAATTAGGCGGTGTAGTAGAGTGGGACAAGCACAAACCGGTGTTGGGGTCGAGTTTGGCATTGTTGAGATTGTTGACAATATCCTTGATGGTCTTGATATTGCCATTCCTAAGGGAGAACTGTCAGCCCTAGCCCTACACGCATTGTGGCCCGACAAGCTCAGCTCACATTTTGAAGTTACCTCCGACAAAGAATTGGCGAGCCATGATTGCGGTTTGGCGTGGTTAAACGTTAGAAATGGTATATGAAACGTATAGCAGAGGTTTAGTTGTAAAACTGTGATATGGTGATTGAAGTGAGAAAGACGGTGGTGAGTTGTGAGGTGAGGTTTGTTGGCTGTTATGACATACGATGGTGGGGTAGTGGGGACGAAGGGCTTGGTGTTGAAGTTTTCGGCGGTCTTCGGAGCTTTGCTTTTGGAACGGCCGTGGAGAAATGGAAAAGCAAACTTTACTCAATTTACTATCTGCTGTTAGAAAACCCAGAGAGAGATTTCAAGGGTTTGCCTTGAGAACTCCTGCTCCGCCTTTTGAGCGTCGTTGGCATTCCCGGTCTTTCGGATTTCTATAGAAGTATCGGGGAATCACTGCATGATTGTATTACATTTATCTTCCAGGACTTTAATACGACTATACAACTTGCAGGGGTTGTATTAGGTTCTATTTGCGGTATCAAAGAATCGCTGTTTCCAGTGGATGAGGACTTGCTGTGTCTACAACACAGGTAGGTCCCTCCCATAAGATTCCCATTGCTTCGCTGTTCAATCTAGGCAAAGTAGTGGTTCTCTTCATATATGTGGCCATCTGTGTCGTATTTGTCACATCCCATTCGCTCTATTGTACAATCCAGAAAGTGGTGTATCTCCTCGTACCCTCAACTGTGTTTGTTGTATCTGTTCCATCTCATTCGAAGCTCTTCATAAGTGACGTCGTTGGATTCGTTCGGGAACATTACGAGCCGTCACATTGTGCCAATTCACTTCTCCTCGATCTATCTCTTGTCCCTTCTTGATTTTCATCCTTCGTTCAGGTTTTGTTCATGAACGCCCATCCATCCAATACCCCTACGCCTGGCCCAGTAGATCATGGCAGCGAGCACCGCCACCGAGAGAACAGGGACCACCACGGCAATAGGTATCATAAACTTTAATGGGAGGTGTTGGTCTTCCTTTGGAATGGCGGATCGATTGGGCGGGAGTCTTGCCGGTGTTGAGACGGCTGTTGCCGAGGCTGGTGTGCCTGAGGTGGACGTGGTTACTGATTGAGCGAGGGATGGAAGGAAGGTGAGGGTGTTGGTGCTTGTGGGGTGATCAGTGCGTAGGCTGAGTTGAAAAGAACCTGGGAGACCTGAGAGGCTTGATTGTAGACCTCCTGGGTTCATGGCCGATGCCAGGAATGTGCTTGGAACCGTTGTAGTCACTCTTGCTCCAGTAACCAAGGACATTGGAGTGTCCGGTCCCAGAGCGAGAGACTGTCTAACCAAAGTCCCAGTAGGGGCGTTGAGTCTGAAGGTGACCGTTTGAAGGGCCAGCGAAGTGACAGTTACCAGACGAGCGTCCGTAGCCGGGCCACTGTGAACAGAAGATACCATCTCAGTGGTAGAAAGATCACAGGGCATGGTGTAGGTGGATCGGATTGCCAGTCTGCCAGTGGGTCTTCCGCGATGTGTGGTCTGGTTGTAAGACCTAGGTAGGCAGTTTCCTTATTAGCTCACGCTCCTTCCACCAGAAACGCGAGAATGCTGGTGCGCTACTGAAGTCAGAGTCAATCTCGTTCAACATACCCTCCGAGGTCTAGTCCACGAAACGCCGACACACTGAAGACCGCTTCATCGGCCATAGTAATCGTCAAGGGCTAATTCTGCGCTCAGTCAGTTTTGTACAGAACACAACCTGGCGAGGAGATTGTCACCAAGGTCTTCGTCTACTCTTACTGAGCTCAGTGTCTGTTTTGCAGAAAAAGCCTGAGTTAGCAGATGGCGGTTGAGGTCCTACAGATAGCTGTTGCTAACCAGTCCTGTGTTGTGCGAAGAGCGCTCTAGACTGAGGCTTATTGGGTGTTAGAGTGTCGGAGTAGGTGAACAGGGAAGGAAAGAAGGAGGGAAGAAGGGAAGTGAAGTGGGAGGCTTGGCAATCTGAGGTTGAGCGGGAGACCTGCCATTGCGATATCGCAACCGTGTGAATAGGCTGGGTAATTTTGTAGATAATTGCTGCTTTTTACATCTATGATAGTATTAGACTTATATGACAAGTGGGACCTAGAGAATAATTAACCGCACAGATTGCGGGAGCGGTGGTGAAAATGGGTAGTCCATCTGGCAGTGAAAGTGCCGCACGTGAGTTGTTAGCAGGGGAACATCACAGAACTGAGACTTAGAATTCCCACAACAGGACCAATATTTATTTTCTTTTGTGTAGTGGCATATTGCGCCACGATGGTGCAGCAAAAAGTAAGCATTGGTCCGCAATATTCAAAGAAAGCAAAAGGGACAAGAGGTCTATTTGCACAGGCAGGGATAAATTAGAGCAAACAAATCCGGAAAACCACTATATAGGTAGTAAAGGCAGGCCATGGTATCGCGGCCCCCATAGGTCGGAGGTACATCTCGACATCATAAAGTAGGTCATTGTAGGAAAAGCCCCTGGATCCACCGCCATCATCAACCGAATCATCTCCTCTGGGCCTGGAAGACAAAACACAACACCATTGCAAGCAGCAAACTCATCTCCGTCACAACTGCTTCCGCTAACCCAATCAGAGCTCTGCGGATTGTTGTACTCGCGTATGGCCCATGCGTGGGCCTGGCTCCATACAACAGCTAGATGCAATGGCAGTGGAGGCCGGGTGCAAGTGCTGCTGGAGTTCGGCGGGATCTCATTCGTTCGGTGAGGTAGTCTGCCAAAGGAATAGATTGGGGGCGTCGGTATCTGAAGCTGTATCAACAAGCTCAAGATTGCGGCTTCCGGGCCAACTGCGCCTTGTACTCCTCGAGTGGCTGGCCGCTATCGTCTAGCTTGTCGGCGAAGTCCTGGTATATTGTCACAACCTCAGCGCAAAACCCTTCCCATTCCTTCATGAATATAGATTCGGCTCTGGTCTTTTCTTGCTTTGAGAGGCAGCTGTACTTCAAACTCCATAACGCCAACTGTTTCCACCCATGGATCGTCATCGCAGGCGATCCCACCATGACTTGGTAGAATTCGTGAGACATGGAGTTACTGGATCGCACGTGCGCCTAAGTCAGCACCTTGTTTGGCATATTAGAAATGGGGAAGAAAACAGGGAACTACCTGAAGAGAGAAGGATTGTCACTATTCAATGAACAAGGAATACCCGCAGCCAGCAGTTGAGGAAACGGATGCTCTTTGATGTTTCTACAAAGATGAAGGAGTTCGTTTGAGATCGGACAGAGCTCGATGCAAATATCCTTCTCCTTGAATTTTTTAATCAATTCGGGGTGTTTCATTAGTGAAAACCCGTGACCTATTCGTTTGCAGTTGAGAAGAGCAGCGTCGTAGAGATTCGAGTTCTTTGGATCCTTTGAGCCGCCAGTATCAAGTAAAGTTTCGCCAGCATGGAATAGGAAGGGGATATCGAGATTCAGCGCTTCACACGTCTTCTGAAATGACACTAGTTCGTCGTAATAGAATCCGATGTGGTTGGCGCGGTCTTCAGCTCCAACAAGATCAAAGCCGCAGATGAGATCAGGAAACCGGATTTTCAGGTTGATGCAGTCTTGCATCTCAGACCGCATCTTAGCCTTCGGGATCGAGCGGGGGGTACAGTAGATTATTTTAACGCCGAACGGAAATTTAGTTGTCATGTTGTCCTTCTGAAGTTCGGCCTGCTTCTCTTTGACACACTGCAGGATTAAATTCATCTGGTCCGCATGTGTGAGTTTGTTGATGCCATCGTCGGCTGGTATGGCCTTGTCTAGCAGCATAGGCCGCAGTTCAGCGTACATGATCCCCTCCTCAATCATATTGTCGATGGCATTGCTGATATACCACCTAAAGACTTTTTCGTAGTTGAGAAGGCCTTTAAAACAGCGTGTAGCTTGATTGAAACGGGCCCAAACGCCATTCACGGTTTGAGATATTCCGTATGCTTCTTCTTCACTTAAAATCATTTTTTGTTTAATCCACCTCTCTGCCGCGAACAACTTGACATGAGCTTGGGCTGAGCTTTCGCGTAGGGAACCGGTTGGCTGGTGTTTATCTTCCTCTGACTCAGGGTAAAGGTGTCCGAACTTTCTAGCAAAGGTATCACGGAATTCTTCCCATTTCATAGGCTCCCCGACTTTATTGGATTCCCTCGGCACGTACTCTTCGGAGAAGATGTTGACGGATACCGTGTTTTGCGGAAGCACGTTGAATATTAATTCGGCCGCCCTGAGGTCCTCCAGGGTCAGTAATGCGCGCTTACTCTGAATGAACATATTAGGCATCGACCGCGCTTCTTCCAAAAGTCTGTCTGGAGGTAGCTCTGCATTAAAATGAAGATGTTGAATAGCTCCTTTCGGCGTCCGCTGTGCGATTTTGAATAATCGGCTCTCCAATTCAACACGGCCTTTGTTGGTTAAAAACTGGCCGCCCATGTCCAATGTTTCCGGGTCGGGAAGGTCTTCGGATGCTTTATTTCCGAATGTGAAATCCCTTTCATACTCTCTAATTTTGTATAGGATCTTTCCTGCGGCCTTCTCGGTCTGCGAGGCCTCTTCCGTAGCCTTGAAATCCCAGGCATTTTCCTTCTCCCGTGATAGGAGTTCCTCGCGCTGTGTCGCATAATTCTCATGATACACCGCCGTTTGAAGTGCTTCCTCAAAATTACGCTTCGCTTGCTGTTCCAGGGTCTCGTCCTGAGGCATATTGTGGGTATTGTCGGTAACGGGCAATTCACTTCGTTTCCTCTTTAACCCAAGCGTTCGTTCTGGTCGCGTGACTAACCTGTTGGGATTCTGCTTCTCTGTATCGTCGCTATCTCGTATCGAACTATTAGAGGATCAGTCAAATTGGAGCCGTTTCAGGGATGGAGAGGGGGCGCGGGAGTGACAAACAGTGTAGAAAGAAAATGTCCGCACTTTGCTATCCACCCCCGGCGGGCTTTGTTCGGACTACTTGAATTTGGAGTATCTGTCTGCATGCCTGTATAGAATGTATGGTACCCGTATCCCACTGTTCATTCCAGTGAATGATGGGAATAGCCAAAGACGAGGCAATTGGAAATGTAGCTAAAACGGTCCTCTAATACAACTTTCCTTTATATCTCCGCTACAAGGCAGAAACAAATGGCTTGGGGCTATGAACAACGCCTGAATCGTAGAGCGTGGATAGTCTAGGAGTTGATTAAGGCAAGGAGTGAAAGGATGCCTATATGATGCGATATTCAGGGAACTGTAGGATTAGGAAATTACTGCTTCGATAGACACTGTCTGACCCAGCTGATCTGTGCGAACAGTCAGTATGTTGCTTGATTGTGAGCCGCTCGTGAGGTCCGGCTGCCTGCGGTGCTGCGCCTCAATGACCAACTAAGGACTGACCGGTGCAGCCTGGCGCAGGAAAGAGTATAGAAATTTTTGCAAAAGACAAAAAGATGACAGGGAAATATAGTAGGAATATTGATTTGCACATTTAATGGAAGCGAAGGATACTAGAATTACAAGCCAGCAAGAAAGGAAAAAGATGGCCTTGAATTTCAAATCATGGGTAGTGCCTGAGGTCTCAACCTTGGAGAGTATAAGAGAACCTTACACATACAGGCACGCCTTTTTGCGAAGTCAGAGGCCCCTGGCACAGACTAGTTAAGTTTGAGCGACAACAGAAATGATGCGCCAGGAGGGCCTTTATATATCATTGACCGTTGTTGGGAGCTATCGAGAGATGGGGGTTGACGGAAGCGTGGTGTTGATGCGTCGAGCCAAGCGCCGACGTTGCAGGAGGAAAGGCAAGAGAAAAGACGATAACGAACAGACAAACAATCGGAGTAAGACGAACTTCTTCTGCCCAGAGTATTGGTACAAGAGGCGCGGAGCTTGTTTCAAACCCGATCTGTGACAGCGCGTAGGTTGGAAGTTTGTTGAAGTTTGTTCGAAAGTCAACCTTGGAGACAGCCCAAGTGAGGCTATGCCAGGCCCATTTGCCAGCCCCAGCCCACCGACCAACCCCTCGCTAGGCGACAGCCTGAAGAGAGCAGCTCTGAGAAACAGTGTTTTTCCATTGGCAGACAGAGTGCCTCAGGTTGCAGGTGCTACCGCGCGCTATGGGAAGAACCCCCGCTTGTAAAGCTGGCAATAGGGAAAGAACAAGCACCGCTTTCTGGCCCCCAATTCCTTCCCTCCTTCCCCTCTTCTCCATGGCTCCATGGCCCTTTCCTCGGAAAGCTTTGACCGGAGCGAACTTTTGGGCTTCTGTACTCTCCGCTCAGCTTTCTTCATTTTCTTTTCTTCTCTCTCAACTCTCATCGATATTGTTCTTGTTTACGCGTACATCTTGTGCTACAGTCTATCACTGGGTGTATACATCTCCTCCCACGTCCGTTCATTTCTACTCGTTCTATCCAGCGTTCTTGTTACTCCATGTCCTAATTCTTGAATCTTTGTTTGCTCTTTTGGCAAAGCGTATTTTGGTCCCGCCTTTTCAGCATTTCCAGCAAATCTCAACTATTAGTATGCATTTCCTCGGCCCTCCGACCTCGCTCGATGAACTTCAACTTGATATTGTCGGATTTCTTGCTATCTTAGGAGAGGGTTCAGTTCTAGCTAATGCTCAAGTCTCTACTCTTTCAAAATGGATTTTCCTACCCAGACTTATTCCCGCTCCGCAATCTCTCCTTCGCCCCACAAGGCCAATGAAACTAGAGTCCTGTCCAGGTCATGTCACCGGTGTCTACTCTGGGAATGATAGACAAAGTATAAATCACATAGGAAATGTTATCTGGTTAGTATGCCCATATCACAACTGTACCGACTCTGGGACCTTCCCATTAATTGCTCTCATCTACTATATTCTAATTCCTTCTTTATTCTCATTTGGGACTCTCTCATACTCTGGTATTAACCCTTTATAGTGACGCAGAGAGCGCTCCAGAATTCTCTGTCCGCGTCGTCCACATTGAACGTCAAAATCAGAACGATATAAAATTCAAAACTTTCGCACCCCTAACAATTGTCCTTCTTCTCGGCTTTTCGCTCAGTGGTATTCTTCTCGGGCTCTCCTTCTGGCAAGAGGATGGCATGTCAATCATCGCTACCCTACTCCTTTCCTTCCTCTCCACTCTCGTCGGTGTAGGAAACAAATGGACCTTGAAACTGCCTGAGAGGAAGCTCCAAAAGGGCAAAGTACCCCCCGGTGATGTTGTTATACGCTACCCTAAAGGTAGTTTCTTGATTGTACGATGCGAGGAAAATGTTGCAAGGGAGCTGTACTTTGCACCGGAAACCATCCGGTATCTACTTGAGCATGCCCCGATTTACCGCTTACTGTCTCTGGTTGGAACCATGATGCTTATGGGCGGCGTCATCTGCCTCGCCAATGCTAAGATCGAACTGCAGATTGCATGGGCTGGCTCATACATGCTCCTTGGGTCGAGCTACTGGATAGTTGCAGCGCTGCCTTCCAAGCTCCACTGGGATAGTTCCTGTTATAAGGTGAACCAAGAATGCCTCTCTGATGCCGACATCGGGACAAAAGGTTATCCTAGTCTCAATAAAACATTCACCCAGGCCCTTTGGAAGACCATTGTCATTACGAAAAGCATCGACTGGGTTGAACGGAGCAATGCGGCGCCCGTAACTAGCGCTTGGAAACAATGGCTCCAGGATGCGAAAGAAATAGCGAAAACGGTACAGGAGAGCGAGGAACCCAGAGTCCTGGGCGTTAAGACATGGCAGGTTCCGGACTGGGATCCTCAACAGCACCTCCAAGACCTACTGGAAGAGCAGGCAATTAAAGAAAAAATGGGTATTCAGGAGGCCTAGGGCCATGCAAAAGATGGATTTCAGGATGCGTTGAGGAAAAGATGGAGTTGCAATTGGAATGGGAAAATGAACTTTTGGATATTTCCGCATCAAACGTTTACTTACGACTCATCATGATTGGAAGCATTTGGACAGATTTGGGCCTTATACCACAGCGCGACCTGTATTATTGTTATCATCATATATAAGATACCTCACGACCTGAATCTTGGTTATGCAGTGCATCTGGAGCGGAGTTTGGTTGATGAGTTATGTATTACGCGCTATTTAATGGTCACGAATTGAGAATATTTTGTAAACTACTTACTGTTGGCATTAGTTAATTCCCTCGTAATCCCCAAACTCTGGTCCTTGAAAGCCTTGTGCCTTCTTCTATAGTTGGTAGGAAGAAATATGAGATCTCTACTCCGACTATATATATGAAGTACTCGCAATAACACTAGTGACCTCCAAAGCTGTATCCGCATTCTAGGTTTTGATGGTAAGCCAGTAGAGGGGCTTAGAGTACTGGGGGTCTGGGTGGATAAAAAGACGAGCTGGAAGGAACACGCAAAGAGAGCCGCTCAGAGAGGTACTCACCAATTTGAAGCTATGTCCAGGATAGTTGGATCGACCCGGAGCCCGACGTTCCAGCGCTCACAGCTCCTATACCCAGCATTTGTGAGACCAACTATGCTATATGGGGTAGAGATATAGGGAGTAAACAATAAAGGCATAGATTCCCGCCCCTCTGAAGGACCTCGAGAAAGTCCAAGCTCAGACGCTCCGGAAGGTCACACATCGGCAGCAGTTATCCAAAAGGAGACAGCAACACCTCCGCTCATCATACATGCAGAACTCATAGCCCTGAAAGGTGCCAGGGAGTAGAAAATACTAGCGTTACGAGATATATCAAAGAAAGAGTACACCATGCATGAGAGCAGCGAAGGGGTACAACCACTCTGCAGACTTTGTTACCAGACAAGAACAACTTGCATTGCTTGCTACCCAGGCCGAAAAGTAGCGGAGGGAATATGAAGGGGAAATGAAGAGAAAGCGGATAGGCAGACCGCAACGAAAACAAACCACAAGGGAAGGGAAAGTAAAAAGGAAACCACTAAAACCCTACTTGAAAAATGGTCCAACAGGAAGTGGGAAAACAATGGTCTGCCCGAGCTATCGGGAAGAGGAGAACACCTTGGAGAGTACATATACCAACATTCCATAAAAACCTCACAAAAGCAGAGAGTATCATGGCCACGCTCCTCCGTACAGAGATCATTGGCCTAAACGACTAGCTTACATGGGCAAGGGTCCCGGAACGTACGCCGGAGTGCGATTGTGGTTGGCCACGCCAGACGCCGAAACATGTAGTCACAATGTGCCCGAGACATACAGGAAGGGAGCAGATGTGGGAAAAGCTGGGATAGAGGGCTACCAAATTCTTCTCTCGACGCCGGAAGGGATACGACCGGTCACGGCCTGGCTAATACACCAAGGAATCCTGGACCAGTTCAAACCTAGCTAAAAGGATCCTGGAACAGCCCGACGATAGATTGGAACCACTCACGGCCTTGGAATTGATGGGACTTGGTATGCACAAACAGTTTCTGCTAACTGCGGTGGTAACAGATGTATCAAAACTGAGAAGGAGAATGGCCTGTCTAGGCAGGGCACCGAGAAGTAAACTTGATTTTTCCCCTACAAAGGGTTTTCGAAATAGATAGTGGAGTCTGCGCGGTCCTTCTTGGGAACCGTATCGGACGGAAAAACTAGAATTAATAACATATATGAAGTACTGCAGTGGATCAGGTGGGTATAAGAGCGCAATATATATCATAAAATCGTCTTATGTATCGCTTCCTAATTCAGCCTTATACTCCTGATGTGTATCATTCCGGTATCAACATTCATCTCAACCCATTCCCTCGTCTTAGAAACCGCAATAGTCTCTCTTTCCCTAATCAGCTTACCTACCTCCCCCCAACCCCTTTCCCCTCCCCCATCCACCTTCTACTCTCCGTATACCACCGAATCAGACTCTCAGCGCCCACCTGATCCCCTTGCCGCATCAGCACCGCCAGATCCACATTTAGCGGCGAATCAGGCTCTGCGCTCGTCAGCAACTGGTGCACGCTCGTTAGCGTCGTGGATATGGTATAGGCGGGCGTCCACGAGGTCTTGAGCAGATCGAGGCAGATTTCGCCAGTCTTGAAATCAACATTTGGGTGTGCAATTGGTGTGAGGAATTTTATGGTGGGTGGGGAGAGGGGGTAGGTTGAGGGGACTGAGATGGAGAGGGCCCAGCGGCCGTCTATTAATTAAGTAGTCAGTGAACAGGCTCAAGATATGTGGAAGGGGGTGGGAAAACTGGATGTAGGGGCCTGTAAGTACCTTCATATGCTGTGCCTGGCACCCCCTTCATCACAGCCCGCCATTCCATCAGCTCATCGTCGGACACCGGCCCCAGCTCTAGAAGCGCATCGTTTGGGTCGGAATGATAGGTTTGGAGCTCGTGGAGGAGGCGTTTGGTTGCGGACTGGTTGCTCCTTGATCCTGCCATATCGACAGTTAGATAATCAAGATAGCGGTCATATATATGCTATCCTTGAGTGAATTAATAGAGAAATGAAAGAGAGGTGTAAATTGCTCAGTCGTCGAAGCTGGAGCAGCCGACCGATCAGAGCCGCGGTCTACGTTCGCGGGAAGCTTTGATCGTTTTGTGCACCCAGTTCCCGTCCGCTCCGCATGCACTCTCTCTCTCTGCCCGGCAATTCCTGCCCCGCCGTCCAAACTTTTGGTTCTCCATCTGTGAACTGCCACCAGGGTCCGACGAACTCTCAAGGTCAAAACTCTATCGTATCCTCACCACCCACTGCCCGGTCAAGTGAAAAGTAGATCAAATTCAGCGATTATGGCGCCATCAGCCACTCTTTCCCACCTCCACCGCCCCGACGGTTCCGCAACATATACCCACAACGGATACTGCATCATCGGCGCTGTAAACGGACCCATTGAAGTTCTGAGGAGGGATGAATTGGCTGAGGAGGCGACGGTTGAGGTTAATGTTAGAATGGCGGTTGGTGTAGGGAGTGAGTTATAACACCAGTCTGCAAGAGTTAGTGTTGGAGCTTTGTGCTAATAGGTGACGCACAGGTCCCAAAGAGAGACACTTGGAGACTGTCCTGACAAACACACTTCGCGGAATAATCCTCACGCGGAGAATGCCCCGTTGTCTGGTACAGATAACATTGCAGGTTCACAGTTCAGCAGAGGAACATACCTCGTTGGGAAGTAAATTCAATTCCGTAAGTGCATTAATGCTCCTTAAATCCTTTCTCTATGATTACTTGCTTGGGTGAATAGAAATAGTGACTAATGTTCCACAGAACCTCCTCCTCCTCCCACACCTCCTCCACACCTCCCTCCTCTCTCTCCTCTCCGCCTCCATCCCTCTCTCCACTACCCTAACTTCCAGTCTTGTCGCCACTACCCCCACCTCTCCCGGCCCAGTTATCTCCCCAACCGCACAATCCTTTCTCCGCCACCCCCCGACCGCCCTCCATGTCTTCACCTTCAGCGGCGACCGCAAACTTCTACTATCCGAGAGTGAGGGCACATTCGATCATGAACAGTGGGATGAGGCGTGTGAGGCAGCGGAGGAGGTGTGTTGTAAGGTTTCTGGGGGCGTTGAGATTGGAGAAGGTATGGAGGTTGAGGGGGTGGACGAGAATTTGGAGGAGTGGTTGAGGAGGGTAGTTAGGGAGAAGGTAGAGGGGGAGCAGAGGTGGAAGGGTGCGAGTTGAAGAGTGGAGGTGGATGAGGGCTTAGTTGAGCCTACATTCTGGAAACTATCGGAATGAAGAACATGTCAGTAGAAGGCGAACTGTCCTGCGGCTCAAGGGTGGTGGAAGTATACCGCTGAGGACCCCCAGGAAGAGTTGAAAATGAGGATAGGTGGTAAGCCTGTACCTTTTCAGGACATCCACCGAACCTTGGGCATGCAAAGGGCCCTTGTATTGTCTGCTTATAAGGAGAAGCTCTGTCTGGAGACTAATAGCTCCCAGAGGTTATACTGAGAGTCTGCATATCACGGATATTTCAGCCAGTCATGCCAATGAGATTGAAAAACTTCACGTCTGCTTCAACGACTTCCGCATTCAAAATCTTTTTTTTTTCAATTTGGACTATCCCAAATTTACGTTCCCTTCATTTACGGCATTTATTTTTTCTGTTATTTTTATTTTCGTCTAACTAACCCCCAGTCACTAGCTGTTCCCACATGACAAATTGGAGCTAAGTTCAATAACATCTAGATCAAATAATGGAATAGCCCAAAAATCGTCGTCGATAGCTCCGAAACATTTGGAGGGTTAATCGGCGTGGTGGCGGAGTGGTTATCGCGCAAGACTAGAAATCTTGTTCCTTCGGGAGCGTCAGTTCGAATCTGGCCCACGTCGTTTGATTTTTGGTATCTTTTTCTTCTATGATGCCTCCTTTTTGCTGGGTATATATTATATATAGTGTAGTGAGAAAATTTTCGCTATTTTTGTCTTCGCTCTCGTATGCTAACATCAGTAAACATATGAGAAAGGGACATCCTCTCTTATACACCTTCCACTTCCCCCTTAGAAACATTCCCGGAACTTCCTACTATTCCGGCTTCCCTGTCCGCATCATCGCACTGAAGCAAGAAAATTTCCCTGTCGTCCACGCCCCAACATCCAGCACCATAATTCCTTTCTATCTACTTTTTATCTCTAAATAAGAATTCGACCAATCTCCTACAACCATTTTCTTCTGCTTCTTACAACCTCCTCTTCCCACCCGGACTTCCCACACACCCACAGCAACCTCTATGCTTCACCATTCTATGCTTTCCATAATAGTAATACAAATCATCCTATCAGCTATTTCTAGCATGTACGACCACTGGTAGGAGAAAATAGGGCTTCCTGTCTGATCAACCATACTCAGTTCCTAACCGGCCAGTTAGTATTACGATGGTTGACCACGTGAAAATCCCGGCTGTTGTATGTTTTGTTTTTGCTACTGTGTGTCTTATTTTAGAGAAATTAGGGAGGGAGATATGACGGGAGTGATGGATGGAACGCTTTTTCCCTGAGCTTGGAGGGGAAAATACAGTTGCGTGATACATATCACTGATCCTTTCATCCCGAGGGGTTGTTGTAACTCATCTGGTCTCTGACAAGAGGAGAGAGAAAGTTAAATCACCGTAGATTTGCGAGAGTCTGCTTGAAAATATGCTCAGTTTGAAGGCCAAAAATTAACTATACCATAAATTGTCTTGTCAAGGCTGAGGGCTCCTCTCGGAAGAGGTAAGTTCTTAAGAGCACCATGATCAAGCATTAAAATTTACTGCTTGGAGACTTCAACTTAAGAAGAAGGATATCACTTTTAATATGTGTATCTCTCACTCTAGGGCCAGATATTTCGAGAAAGCTTCTGCACTCCAAGAAAGCTTTTACAAAGCCGGGTATCACTGACCAGTTCGACCTGACCAACCACACTGAGACCTTCTCTATTAATGAACAACCTAATCAAACATCCCAAACGAAAGAAATAGAAGCAAAACGCCAACTGGATGGTACACCAGCATCCAGTGACCTAGAATCGACCAATGCCATGACCAACACTATTTCCACGTATGAACGACACCCGTCGACCTCCGAATGGCGGCCCATCATGCTCGGGATACGGTAGGGCCTCGTCGTTCCTCCAAGGGTCCCTTGCACCAGCATTGCTCATGCGACGCCGTGGTTGACCGTTCGAACGTTGGAGATGCTGAACACGGGAACTATCACGACGGCGGAAATTACCATCGGAGCTGCTATATGGATTCAGCTCAAGGTCGGACATGTAGCGTGATTCGCGTACATGAGTGTCCTCGAGAAGGGCACGTGGATGATGCCGATCGTATGCCATGGAGTGTTGGGGAACAAAATGACGGGCCTCTAGGCCTTGCGCGTAGGCGTGGTTTGCGCCTTGACGTCGGTCTTCAGTGAGTTGACATCGATGCGGATAAGAGACGACAGGAATGATGCCACTGGCGTATCCGTCGTGGTGATCGTGATGATCGTGATGGGAGCGCTCGCGCTGAATGGGATGTTTATCTTGAAGCGGATAATCGTTGTGATTCTGAGGGCGACTATGTCCCCTATAGACAGGGCCATGTCCCTGGCGATGGTGACCATTGTTTTTCGGATTATGGAGAGATCCCTTGTTGCGAATTGGAAGCTCATCATACAGGGGTGGGAGTTCTGGAGACTGGGGCGGTGTGGTAAAGCTACTTTCTCCGCCGCGGGAGAATACAGAAGAATTCGTGCTGTAGACTGATGAATCGTTGCTATGATTAGACGGAGTTCGTGTCATGGTTGCTGGCATCCACTTCTCACTCTTATTATAATAATCTCTCTGTAACTCCGAAGGTGACCCGGACCTTTCACGTCTGCCTGAGGATCTCTCTGCAGGCGCAGTGTTGATGATAATCTGTGTGGGTTGTGGAAGGTGGGCTGAAGGCCTGGGAGACAGATCACTCCTGGTTGATCGGGGGCTACTGTGCTTTCCAATGGGAGGCGGAGGGTACCTGGACCAAGATCTGGATCGCGACCGTTTACATCTCTTGCCCTTGTTCTTTTGGGGCCTCGAGTGTTTCGTCCGCCCTGTTCGTTTCTCAATATAGTCATAGTTGTCCTCGTCATCGGAGTCCCTACCAGTCAAATATATGCCGCTTGAAGTCTCTGAATCACTTTCGTTATCAGCCTGTTCCTTGCGTATTGTCATCTTGGGGCGGGAATTCTTCTTCTTGAGCGCCTTGGGACCGAGGATTACAGAATCAAACCCTGGTGTGTTATGCCTCATACTGGGGCGAGGTGATGGAGCTGACGAGACCACTGGTTGTTTATGCGGGCGCGGTGATGGAGGCGTCATCATTACAGGCTGCATCTGCACATGAAGCGGTGGAGGCGGGGGAGGCGGCATAGGCGGCATAGGCGGCACTATCGAGGGCTGCATATGCTGTTGAGATAGATGTTGAGGCATGGACGATGGTATCATTACAGGCTGCACCCGCGCATGAGATGGTGGAGGCGGCATAGGTGGCACCATCACAGGCTGCACATGCTGTTGAAATAGGTGTTGAGGGATAGACGGAGGCGGTGGAGGAGGCGGTGGTGGAGGAGGTGGAGGAGGAGGTGGCGGTGGAGGAGGAGGTGGCGGAGGAGGAGGTTGTGGAGGCGGATGCCCTTGCGGTCCCACAGTTCCCTGTCGCTGAGGTGGTCCATAGCCTTGAGACACTCCATTGCCATGAGGCATTCCCTGTCCCTGGGGCCCGCTCTGTTGAAGTCCAGGCAGAGGCATTCCAAGCCCGTTTGGAGGAGGGGGTGGAGGAGGAGGCCCTTGATTCATGTTGTTTCGTGGTTGTGGGGGGGATTGTTGCGGCCCATCAAAACGTGGATCTCCTTGGTTCCGGTTAATTCGTGGCTGGGGTTGTTGTTGCTGTCCATCCAGGTTAGAATGCCCTTGGTTTATGTTATTCCGTAGTTGCGGTTGCGACTGTCGTCCTCCATCGGAATTTTGGTTTCCTCGATTCATGCTATTGCGTTGTTGAAGTCGAGATTGATGCTGTGACTCCAAGGTGAGATATTCCTCGTTCAGGTCATCACGCAGGCGTAGTGCACGTTCCAATTCTAGGTCAAGATGTGCATTGGCTCCCCGGTCTGGTCTCATGATTTGTGCTTGGAAGTTCTGGGGCGTGGTATCACGGAGTGGCTCATGGATATCAACGATATCTCCTCTGGTGTTTGAATTTACCTGAGTGCTTGGGACTGGCACATGGGCTCTCAATTGAGTACTCAGATAAACTTTAACGACTTTAAGCTGCGTTGCAAAACGACCGACCTTGTCATATACGAGTTCCAGGCCCGCAAGCTTCCATTCCAGGTCACGTGTCTCCTGGGAGAGGGTCAAAGTTTCTTCCTTGATCAGCCTGTCGATTTGGGCCCGGGCATTGCGTGACTGGATACCATCATATATTCTCTGGGCGTTCGTCCGGTGCCTTTCGTTATCCTTCCGTTGCTTTTTCAGCTCCGCTTTCAGTTCTTCCGACGAGAGGTGCATCTTGGTCCGCGTAATGCTCTCCCAAGATGGTTCAACACCAGGCCCAAGTAGGTCTCTTGGAGCCTTCTTGAGCGTCCATCCCGCGTATTGTGTTGGATAAGTACCATTCTGTTGTTGTTGTTGTTGTTGTCCGTACGTTATCGCTTTCTGTTGAAGACGCATCTGGCTCCTGTTCTGTTGATGGGGCTGCATAAGCACATCCATAACAAGAGCAAGTGAGGCGGCGTATGGAAATAAATTGTTCAAGGGTGGAATAGAAATGGATCATGGGATTGCAAGTCCTTGGAAGTGTATAGGGATGTCTGAGACGTGCGAGCAAAAAAATGTTGGACTAAGGGAAGAAGGCAATAGGGCAAACAATGAACCACAAAAGGGCAGAGAGACGAGTGAAGTTATATACCTACAACGTACCATATAATTATCTTGTGTCTCATACTTTTATTCTATGATTGTTCTCCGGTCCCCTCGCAGGCTCCACGATCGGATTCAGTGCATATGCAGAAAAGAAAGCAACATCTCGAGATTTCAGGGCCACGCTGGGCCCAAAAAGATGAACTGAATGTTTACGAACTCGTCCATCATTGGCTCTTTTCCCAATATTTGGAAACCCCTGCCATTCTGTTGGTATAAGAGCTTTCACCGGCTGAGAATGCTGCAAGCCAAGGTCGGTCCACGAGGAACGCGGAGGAAAAGCAGGCAACCGGTCAGCGAGCTATGAAATGAACATGAAGGACTCTCTCTAGTAGGAGGATGAGGCTCTGTAACATTGACCGGTCCTTCTGATTGACGGCGAGGCCGGCGGAGGACCACATGCACAGGGTTTTGAGTCTTTGTTGTTGCATGCAGCCTGGTTGGTCCAGAGGCGTTCAACTCACACGAAAGTGCGCAGAATTTGCGTTATCAGCGGGAACCCTAATTTTTAGGACATGATCCTGTAGGTATGAAATCGTGGGGGCGTTAAAGACGGGAGGGAGAGTGGAGAGAGGTGGATGAAGTTGGATCGAACTCCTGTTCCCCGCAAATGAGCTTTGACCACCCCTTTCTTCCACTCCGCCCGCTCCTTCTATCTCTCTCCTATACGCAACAGGCAATCTTCAACCCGCAACATATCCGTACTTGGAGTATCGATACCATCACTATCTGCGTATCTCAGGACCGATAACTAGCCGGCCAACTCACCATTCCTTCACCCTTTCTTCCCTACACATTTCACAGCCTATATGAAGTCACCCCAGTGTCCTCCAAAGTCCTCAAAGGTCCTTGTAAATACTTCACTCTGCCAGCAAGCTCTTTCCTAAGTACAGAATATTCGCTGTTCAATAAAGACGCGTCCTTCGCGCTCTGTGAACGATTCATTGATCACCACATGTGATTAACTACAGCCTTACTGCACAGTAGATCAATGATGCTTTTACAGTTGGTCAGAGGACCAATGTGCGTCAATGCTACAACCGCCACTGATTTAATAGATAAGCATGCTATGGCCCTATGCATTGCATGGCGTCTTACTCCAACGCACCCGGCGACACGACGCCCTCTGCTGCACCTCGCCACGCCTTCCAATGTCAGAAGAGGAGGACCTTTGAGGTGTATCTTGAGTTATCTAATATCTATCATTGGGCATTGCTGAGGACAGGTTGGCATACGAGTGGTTTATATTACCGACACCGGACGGTGGCGGTCAAATGATAGTTCCTTTCTTCAGCCTTGCAAACGGGGCGTCCCTTCCATCCGGTAACGAACATAACAGAAGCCGTATGCTTTGTCACTTCCGAGTCCACCGGACGGTGCCAGCCGCCTTCTTCTCACTTTCAAGTCTTCAGTCAGCCATTTCTTCAACTCATCTACTGAACCAGGCTATGTTTCCCGGAGCCGATAGCAGAATCGTGAAGGCGTCTTTCGGCTTGCCGCATTTCTTTGTCACGATTCAACTGCTGTTATCTCTCTCTATTCTTCACAAGCCGTAGTCACATCCCTAGAGCCTCACTTCCAGCTCTGAACATGAACCAATGGCTCCTTGTACGATCCGGCTGGAAAAAAAGCGAAAGTTGCTGGATGTTACTACAGCGTCATCAGTAACCAACCCAGTTCTAAGCCAGTGTCATCAGTTCAAAGGCGCGGCCGTAGATTCCCTAATGGCTTTCATTTTTCCCTGACTGAGAATCCCGACTTGCTTCTACCTGGATGCGGTAACAGGCAACATCCAGGTCTTAATTGAAGCCCAGAAGGATGTCCGTGCCACTGTCCGTATTTCCTCGTCCTTCCAGACACTTTTTGACACGTTCTCCCGGCAATCGAAATTGCTCAGATGGACCACTCAGGAGCCTGATAACATCCATCCGGATGAGGCATGTGGTGCCCCTCCCCCACAGATATGCCGAAACCATATACTATTGTATACTCATCTTAGGTCCTCTCTCCGTCCGGTTGTCTTACTGCCCTCTAATAAACATGTCCTAAGCCCCGAAACTTCTTTCCTGTCCACTGTCCGTTTGCTTTACCCAAACAGGCGATTTATATGGCCCGTACCTGCTGGCGTAATCCCTTCCTGTAGCGATACCCCCGTTTCAAGCCCTCCTCGACACCAAGCAATCGCTCTTCATACATAAAAATATACAAGAAGAGCACAATTAAGTAGACTACTAAGCTCACAATATCTCTCGCAAATACCAAAATAGTCCTCTAGTGGACCCACCTAGGCCCACTGCTATTTGCGAATAAATATCATAACCGTCTTCGAGGCTTCATCGCAGTAGAAAACGCCGCATCGGTGGTTTAGTGGTAAAATTAGCCGTTGCCATCGGCTAGCCCCGGGTTCGATTGTGAGTATTATCAGTTCTACTTGAATATGAACTAGCTAACATGCAATAGCCCGGCCGATGCAGTACAATATTTCTTTTTTACCCGTCTGGAAGATGCTCAGGTTAGCATTAAAGTGCTTTGAACTCTTGTTGACATTTTTTTTGTGCGATTGACGAGGTCCTGATTGGAGGTTGTGTGCGTTGTGCTTTTTACTTCATAAAGGTAGGAAACAGGATTAATTTACAGGAAATAGTTTAATATTATGTCAGGGAGTATCCTCGGGTCGGCTGTGATCTTTTTAGCGTTTTTGTGTCTGTCTGGTATAAATGAAGCCAGGGTGAGGGTCGTGAGCGGTGGTAGCAAGAATATAGAAGCGCAAGCAAAATCATCAATCAGATCCTAATCACAGGCATATAGATGAAACGATCATAAAGTTCACAATCAAGTCTCGCAACTTCATCATCACATATAACTGTCATAACAACACTTATCCCCTCCCATACACACCATGTCCCCCCAAACACCCTCGTAACATTAACATTACCACCCGCCGTCCTAAAGGAGCCAAAGTCTCTTATCAGAGAAGAAGTAGTAGAAGGTAAAAAAGGGAGTTCTATGCTTCCTATTATTTCTCGACAGGGGTAAGAGAGAAAATAAGAAGAAACAAGGAGGGTAAGAAGGATATAATACACCACTAATGACGACCATAGTCTAAGAATAAACGCCGTCAATGCTCATGAAAATAGGGCGGGAGAAGAAGAAAACGTCAGGCTAGGTTGGAGGTCTAGGCGAAAACATACGAACAACAAATGTTCTCAGCCAGTTCTTCTCACTCACTGCCCATCGACGCCCTACGCCCCAACGCCTCGTCAGGTGTCCATTGCCTTCTTTCTGCGGGAAGCAAGGACTCCAGCTGACTCCAACAAACTACCGCAAGGGATGTTGCACGTCGTCCACACCCCTCTTGAGCACATCCTCTAACCGCCATCTGGGTGGTACGAAGTTCTTATTCGGCCCAGTTGCCTCTTCCTTCTGGCTCACACCCTCGCCCAAGCCGTCGGCACCGCCAGCAATTCCACTGGAGAATTTCAACTGCAGCAAGTCACCAACCTCGTCGCAGGCTGCCAGCATGCGGTCCAAGTCGTCCTTTGTGTGTGCAGCCGAAACGCAGAAACGGGCACGCGAAGATACAAGAGGTGTAGCCGGATAACCGACAACGACGACGGAAATCTTCCGCTTGAGCATTTCATGGGAGAAGGCGGGCATTTTCGCGGGATTGTACAACAGGAGAGGAATTATAGGTGAGTCATCATGGCCGTATATGATGAAACCGAGACGCTTGAGACCGAGGCGGAGATATCTAGAGTTGAACGCCAACCGCTGGAGACGCTCTTCGCCCTGTCCAGGAACAATTTCGCCAATAATAATTCGCAGAGAAGAAGCGATTTGTATGAGGACCGGAGGAGACGGAGACTCAGCGAAAAGCATGGCTGCATTTTGCGTTCGCAGCTTATCGATGATAGACTTCTCCGCAGCAATATAGCCTCCATTGGCACCGAAAGACTTGGTAAGAGTGCCCATAAGGATATCAACCTCCGAGGGGTCAATGCCAAAGTAGTCGCAAACGCCACGACCTTGAGGACCCAGCGCGCCGACGGAGTGGGCTTCGTCGATAAACAAGTTGAACTTGTACTTCTTCTTGAGCGCTATAAGGGCCGGGAGATTACACATGGTGCCCTCCATAGAGTAAAGACCCTCAACGACAACCAAAATCTTCTTCCATGGACGGTGAGTCCTGGGCTGTCCCTGGGATATAACCTCCCGAAGAAGCCTCTCAAGGTGATTCATGTCGTTGTGCTTGAACATCTCAATGACGGCTCCAGATAGACGTGCACCATATCGGATTGAGGCATGATTCAACTCATCCGAAATCAACAGACAGCCTTTGCCCACCAGAGTAGGGAAAGTGGTCGCGTTCGTAACGAAACCCATTGAGAACACCATGGCGGCAGGCTTTCCCACAAACTTGGCGATAAGGTCTTCCACTTCGAGTGTTAGGTCCGAAGTACCCGAATCGGAGCGGGGGCTGGCCATTGTGATTCCCTGCTTTTTAATAGCCTGCTCGGCAGCATCTGCACAGGGACCATCGGATTGAGCAAATCCCAGGTAGTTGTATGAGCTCATGTTTAGGGTCTCCGTAGTGGTACCGGTAAGCTTGAAGGTATTGTTACCGTCATCGGAGGTGCGATCCAACAGAGTGATGAATCTTCCAGGAACACCAGTGATCGGCCTTGAGAAACAGTCGTTAATACGCATCTTTAATCGACGGGTATAGAAATTGTCAAAGTCACTGTTCAACGGAGCATATCCATCTCTCTCTGCAAGATGGCTATAATGTTCTTTCCGGAAACGCTTGCCGAAAAAATCCCGCACATGACCAAATGCAATTAGGATCAAGTAACTGATGTAGGTAGTGAGAAGAAAATAGTATGGCGGTTCGTCCTCTACTGGCTCTGCGAACTCGCCTGTGAACTGACTGGTATATCTGTGACTCTGAGATCCCAATGGTCCGAACTGAGCATGGGCCCTCGCAATCCGCCGAGACTCCTCTGGCGAGGGGGGTTGAAACAATGTTTTCGGTTCCGCTGGCATTTTCTCTCCAGTCGCGGTTGTAAGGTTGATGGTCGGTAATGACAGTGTGGATGATTGAATTTGTGCTGGAGAGGGTGAATTCAAGAGGGCTTGTTGTTGAGCAATGAGTGCTTCTCGGAGCTTAGCGGCGTCTTTTGCTTTGGGCGATCCGGCAAATAATGAAGTAAATTTGTTGACTTTGGAGAAGGATGTGCGTCGCGTCTGTTCCTTCTTCTCGTTCATGGCATCGGAGGAGGGAGTGGTATTGGACGACAAGGGAATTACGTTTCCGCTAGGCATGGCAATCGCTAATTGGAGGATAGTTTGACCGTTTCTGTGTTAAATCCAGACCTTGAAGCACTTTTTCCTAGAGTTCGATCACTAGCGTAAGCCCGGTATGGGAATTGAGGAGGGCCAGGATAGGATGACCGGGCAGGCAGATTGCAAGAAGTAGCTGCAGCTGTGAAGATTTAGTAAGGGTGCGTTTCGTCATAGCAACCCTGATTTGGATATAAAAGGAGCTAGAAGTATAGACAAAAAGGTTGAATATGCCTCGTACTGCATACAGTGCAATCCATCATGCCAGTAAACCTCCGACGAGAAGTAGAGGACAGACAGACAAGAATGAAAGGGGTTCACCTACCGATATAGCCTGAAGATGACTTGGGTGAGCCTTGTCCTCTGCTGTGTGGTCTCAATGGCAGGGCGGCTGTCGCCAACGCTCAGGGTGGTTTGTGTGCGGACAAAACAGCTTCAACAGCTCCAGCAGCGCTGCCAAGACCACGCAATCCGGTCAATGTCGTGGGGCCGACGTCGTCGCAGTGGCTGTGAAGCGATGTACTTAAGGTTTCGTAAAGTTCTGGAATCGTGCAGTTGAGTCCGGCAGGAAGAGGAGAGAGAAGAAGAATCGAGGAGGAGGAAAGGTGAGATTTGTAAAGAGGAGCTCAAGGGGGTTGGTGCTATTCTAGACCCAAAATTGAGATGGGCTTTTGTTGGCCTCTGGTCGGGGTTTAAAATGAGATGCGGATCATTGCCGGGTAGCCACCGGTCCGCCACTCGCTCGCACGAACTCAGGGGCAACTTCTAAGTCTTGCCCCAGTCGGCCGTCCGCTTCTTGGTTTCTCCGACGCCGAGACACAACACCGCACCAACCGCGGTAAATTAGTGGATGATCACGTGATTGGCCAAGTTGCACAGCTTTGAAGCTCTCACGAGTGGACTGAGAGGTACAAGTGCACGACCTGCAATATTTATTTCTCGTTGGTTCCCTAGGCAGAACTGATGCTACTGAAAGATTGAGGCCGCGCAGCGGCAATTCAAATCCCATCTGACATCCTCTCGATACAAATCCATCTCACATTCAAGGAGAATTCTGATGACAAAGAAAGCCCCTCCACGTGCACAAAAGAAAAAATTCCACGAAAACATGCCTAACGTTTTCAAAGCAAAAAGAAAATGTGCGAAACACGGATGAACAGACAGATACACTCAGCCAACACGTAGCAGTCTAACGACATCATCTTTAGCTGTGTCCAGTCCCAGTGTATAGGAAGGAGACGCAGAACCCGCCAGTTTCGCTTTCTCTCTGTCGGTAAGCGCCGTGTCCACGACCTGCAACGCCGGTTGATATCCAGTCCATGTACGGTGGTCATCAGTATGCGTTACTGGGAATTCAGGAGAGCCGGATTAAGTATTCGTTCGAAAATGGTAATTGAGAAAAAAGAATCGGGGAAGAGGGTAAAATATGTCGGGTTTTGTGATGCAAGTATTGGAGGTGGTGTGGTAAGGTTATTAAGTATCCGTTGGAGGTCAGTTCTCCGAGCAAAAATCTTCAAACCTGTTCCAAGGTTAGGATATGTGCCAGGAGCTGTCGAAACTGTCACATGACAACAACCAAAGGTATTAAACTGGTATGGTGGCTCATAATCGAACACAGAAGATGATCCTAACTCCAAAATCATCATTGCATATGATGGTTCTCAGGGGATAAGCTTGCCGGGTCGATGGTACCAAAAGACACTAGATTCGACATGTCCAAGTCGACATTCTCGTCCATCGGAGACCGGAATGGGAGGTCCAGGGTCTGTTTGGCGTACAGATCCGACAGCTGCAGTGCCTCGTCTGATATGCCATTGTCATGGGACATCGAGTACATGTCAACAGAACCGTCCCGACCAAAGGAAGTCATAGGTGGTGACTGATTCGCAATGACAGGGTCATGATGACCCATTGAGGGCATAGATGAGACAGTTGCTGCCGAGTGAGGAGGTGGTCCCATAGGAGTGTGAATATATGGAGGCGGAACATTGTACTGTTGAAAATGGGACGCCGGGACATTGTCAGTAGGAGGTCCGGACGTAAAGAACGCGGGGGTACCATATTCGGAAGGAGAAGCTGCGGTTGTCGCGGACATTGGATACTGCCGGAAATCCATTCCATATCCAGCAGAGGTGTCAATACTCAGGCTCGGTCCAATCGGTCCAGGCGCGCTCTGTGGAATAGGCGCAAAGATCTCCGGGTTCGGAATGTACGGAGATGGCTCCGGCTGGATAAGGAACGAAGGCATCGGATTGCGGAGCATGGAGAAATCAACGGCAACAGGAACAGAGCGGCTTCGCTGGCGCTTATGTCCGCGATGCTGTAAACCACCTGGACCGAAAGGACCGTCGTGAAACATGCCCATGCCCATACCATTATGGGGGTGTACGAGATGGTTCGGTTGAGAGGCCGGACGATGATTGATTGGTGAGACCGGCGCCGAAACCGCGAGTGCGTTCATGTCAAACATTTGATGGCGATTCTGAAACGACTCCAGGGAAACCAGCTTCGCAAGTTGGCCGCTCAGAACTTTTGGATGTCCACCAAGGTGGTGTACAAGGACCTGCGATGCTTGTTGTTCTTCGGTGAAATCGCCACACTGAAAGAAGGATCCAGATGAATCCATGAAAAAGTTTGGCGGGCGGTTGAGCTCGACGATCAGTCCTCCGGGACGTTGTGAGGCGCCCTCGGCATTGCTGGTCATGTCTCCATTGTCGAGAGTGATATTCTTGATGTATGAGAACGGATATTCGATCTTGTAACCTGCTGAGTCGTTGTTGATATAATAAGTAACGCAACACTTCTCAGGGGAGTAGAAGATTACAAGGTCCATCGCACTCTGTCCAACGCGACGCCATGAACCGATGCTCAATGAGCGACATGTGAAGTGGTGGATAACTGTGAATATGTAAGAATCTCAATTTGGCTTCGGCGGGGGAGATTTACTTACCGACTTTGGATGAACTGGTGTCAGTATTGAGCAGCATACCACTTCCGAACGCCATTGACCCACTTCGACCAAGAAAGTCTCTTCCCAGGGACTTGCCAGACTCCATGGCTTGCAGAGCAAGGTATCGTCGCATGGACTCAGGGATATCATTGCAGTCGTCGCCATTCTCAATCCTTTTCTTAGCGGTGTTCTTGATTTTAGCCCGCCTATATCTTACGTTAGTTAAGCCCCGGAATACTATGTGATTTCTTACTTGTTCTGGAACCAAATTTGAACGGACCGCTCCGTCATGTTGATTTCTTCCGCGATTCTCTCCCTCACAGCAGCTGTCGGCGTGGGATTCTTGTTGAACTCCACTTCCAATGTGACTAGCTGATCCTGGGTTGCCCTCTGGCGCTTCTGGTTCTTCTGTTGCTGAGTAAGAGTGCTCTTTCGTGGCGGGCGGCGAGGCGCCGTACTACTAGTCGGAGTGATCACCGCGGAGGATGGAGAAGGTGTCGCGGACAACTTAATGTCCTCTGGTCGCTGCATCTTGGAAATGTATGCAACGTAAGACCAGGCTTCGGGGTATTTGGGGGCCAATTGAGATGCTGGGAAGCTAAATTGAACGACCACCGTCTATAGATTTACGTGAAAATCGTGAATGTAAGAGGTCCAACTAGGTTGGGATTGTTAAGCCCTATAGTAAACTGGTAAAGGGCTTCCGGCGCGGGATCAAAGGCCGAAGGAGCGAAGGGGGTCCGCGTGTGACTTGAGGCTCGTTGACACCGTCGAGGCGTGCTTCCGATGAAGATTGGTAGTAGTGGAAAGAAAAAATTGCTGCTAGCCGTGAGCAGTGGCGGGGTGAAGTCTGGATCGACCGAGAGCGATTCTGAAGCCTGAAGAGAGTGTGGGTAAGTTAAATCTGGGGATTCCAAAGGAAGGGACAGGCAGAGCCCAAAAGCGAGGTAAATGGGATTGAATGAACGTGAGCGAAAGCCGAAAGGAGTGACAGCTATTCGCGGAATACAAGAGATGGGAAAGAAAAGATGGTGGAGAGAGATCGCACGGCCGTGAGCAGCAATGCGAAATCCGATGGTGAGATCAGAAGGCGGGTGAGGTAAAGAGAGCGTGAACGGGCTTCGTGAGGGCTGGGGGGAGCGAGAGAGAAATGAGGGAGGAGGCTGCTCAAAGGGGGCGCTGGAGGACACTAGACTGAATTTGGATGGGCGCAAGGGTAGAGCGAGCGACTCGGGGCACCAAGCGGCTCAGGCAGCGCCAGGCACAGACACCACTGGGCACGGTTGCACACTTTTCCACGGTCCGCCGGTCTCTCCCACGGGCGGGCACCCAGGCACGACATGCCACCCGCCAGCACCATGCTATTTAAAACAAGCCGTTGCGGTGGTTCTGAGTTGAGAGAGTGCGTGTATCAATGATCACACATCGCGAGGCGCCTATTTATCATGGACCGGTCAGATGATCTGTGTTAGGACTTCTGGTAACAGAACTGCAGTTCACCGTTAAGAGGGAGCGAAGAATGCGCTCTACCAAGTACGAATACTGACTTCCTACAAATATCTCGATCTTTAAAGGTTCGCTCTGCCCGGCCTACGCCACAGTGCACCTCCACAACAACGCACGTGCAGCCTATAGGAGCAGCCTAAACAACAAGTCAACAACAGAAAGATGCAGCTGAGGCCAAGCATGACAAAAAGGAGGTATATTCGCCGTCAGACACCGCGCGACAAACAGGGCATGGTGAAGGGCGAGGATCGCTGCAGCATGCTGGGATCGCGTTCGTGATTCGTACCTTGGTTTGGACCGCTGCCTCAGAGACCTTGAAACCCCCATCACTCCCACGGAAAAGCCCGAGTCTCTCATCAGGTTTAAGCAAACGCGAGCACTTGCCAAGCCTTTCCTGCTCCAAGCACGCGAAGGCATATGCCGCTTTGCGCTCGCTACAAACTGTGGACGTCTAAGTGCTTGCGTATGCGCCGTTTTCTGTAGAACGGCGTACCCTCGCAGCGGGTTCGGGGTATTTAAAAGAAGCCTGCATGAATGACCTCGCTGCCCACTGTTCAAGAATAACGCTAGCTCGCCATAGAAGTCGAACAATGACCATATCTTTTCCCAGACTCTAGGTCCTAATAACGAAAACCAGCACGGAAATATCTTGCGGACGGGCAGGGCAGTTGTATAAAAAACCACGGCCCTCTCCGTTATCGCTTTGCAGATATCCTAGGAAGTTAGTATCAACTCTGCTGGGTTGTTAGCATTGCATGTGTCGTTTCTGATTTGGTTGTTGACGTGATGTTTATTGTTACTCTCATCCTGCTACATAGTACTGTTCCTAACGGCCACGTACCTATGCATATACCCTAGGGACATTGGCAACCCCATATGCAAGTCCACGGAAGGGCCGCGTGAAGATCAATGACGGATCGATGGCCGTCCGGCTATCAATCGATAGAAAGGCCCCCTGGTGCGCTTGGGAGGCATTATCGATGTCATATAACCACCGCCATTATCTTGGGTTCTGGTAGCAAAGTGTCCTCTGTAACATGTTTAACCGAGCCTAGTACCTCCAAGTCCTCGCCCTATCGGCAGTTTCTCGTGTCAGTATGCTGTAACCAACATGTCCCGGTATATGTGAGACCCGGTTAGTACCAGTCTCACGCTGAGCGCATATTAACTAGCGGTCTGTCTTCTGTGCCTGGTGTTAGAGGATTCGAGGAATCGAAGAGCCTCCACTGACAGGGGACAGGCTCCAACCATTCTCAAGATTTGAGTGTTATCTAGAAACGGTCGAAAGACACGCATCTCTTATGCTTTGTGGGCATACGCTTCTGCGCTTCCAACTTTGACCATTTTCAGTTTCTGGAACGACTTGTTGCAGAATGACGCCACTTGCATGCCCAAACTGTTCCCTAACCCCCACCAAACCCGATGATCATTTCAGCGTTATACTGGTGCGCAGGTAGGTGTAGGGACGATACCGTTCGAAGATAGGTTGGATTTCGTTATTGGCAGCGATAAATAACAGCTCGGATGATTGATGGGATCAAGATCTTCTCGTAGTTAGATTTGTGCTCAGAAACATACTCTGTCCATAAGTGCATGGAGTTGCGAATGATTCAAGCGGTCTGCAGCAGAGGTACAAGCGAGGCCCAGGACTCTGGGCGACGTTTTCGTCACGAAGAGTACTGCAGCTCGATACCAACTGCTCGGAATATCTGCTCTCTCTTTTTCAAGTCCAGGCTCGTGCCCAAGCTGAACAATAGTTCCTTTATTCTTCCCTCCCACAGCAGACCGATGCGACAGTTCTGGTCGACATGTGCTTTCAGAACCCCGGAGACGTCATCGTCTGATGTGACGTTGGCTCGTTCCCAATCCGGGCGCAGCTTCTTCCTTGTCCATTCCACGTCGGCAGACGAATTGCGGCGTCGCCATAGTTCGCAGCCGAGCTGCAGTTCACTCTCATAAGAATAGAAGTTGAAATCGAAGCGCGAACAGAGGGCCAAATTTTGACCCGCTTTCACAGCGTATGTGGAGGAAAGATTCCCCATCAAGGGGTTCATTGTCAGCGTCATGGTATATGGGAAGCCGGTGTGGTTTGGCAGTGTCGTGAAACGTAAACCAGTGCTGATTCCTCCGCTCTTATTGAGAAGGCCATAGTAGAGTTCTGCACCGGCGCTGAACCGGCCATTATTCTGTTCAGTGATATCTGGGCTGTTTGACGGTTTCGAGGGTTTGACGCGGGGATCGACTCCGAAGTTGTAGAGTCCTCGAATACCCATTAACGCCGAGTCCGTACTATACATGTACTCGGTGCTGTACTTCCCGTAATCATTCTGCAGGAGTGCTAGGATAGTACCGCCGTGGTTCATCGAAGAGTCGCTCACAGCCGAAATCTTTAGTTGTCTGGTTGGTGAAAGCCGTCGGAGGTACAGTGCTTCGAGGGTAGACTGCGGAAGATATATTCGACCATAGAGCAGGGTATCTCTGCGGTCAATCCGCCGGCCGCCGTGCCATACTTCCCACCACCACTTCTCATCTGGTCTCCTAAGGTCAAGAAGATGCCGGTAACCTCTTATGACATGATTTAAATGCAGATCCGAACTCCGGAAACTTCTCGTCAGGGGCAGAGAAGAGTAAAGATACGATACAGAGCCGTCGACCACGCCTACGCTTCCCAGAGTATATGAAGTCGCAAAGTTTGGTGCTGCGAGGGAAGAAATTTGTAACCGCAATCCTCGAGGAGTCTGAAAATCGAGTAAAGCTACACAGAGTATGTTAGCTAAGAGCTTCTGTGAAGATGTTGGCATAGCTCCACCCACCCCTCGCCGTCGCATTCAACGAGCCATATGAGTTATCCAAATTCCAATGCGAAGCTTCATAGAATGCCTGTTGCACATGGTCCATAAAATCCAACATGTTCTCTTCCAACACGCACCATACTGTGTCCTCGAGCTGTGATTAAGTTGCAGCGGACTTCCGTCGTCAAATCGGATGCCAACCACTGCCGATTGCGCCAAGACCTAAAATTCCGCCCCGCGAAAAAGTTCCCGCAACTTTGGCGACTTCGAACTTTTTTTCCAGTCTGTAAACACCAACCACCAAATTACACCAAAATATCCTCAAAATGCCTAAATCGAAGCGCGCCAAGGTCGTACATCTCTCCAAGACGGACAAGAAGGGCAAGGAGCTGTCGTTAAAGCTTTTCGCCAATGTGCAAGAAGCTGCCGATAATTTCAAATATATTTTCGTCTTTTCAGTCGAGAATATGCGGAACACATATCTCAAGCAAGTGAGGACTGAATTCTCAGACAGCCGGTAAGATACACGATGGATTATTGGCCTGTATTGTGGTTAAACGTCGTAGGATATTTTTTGGCAAAACCAAGGTCATGGCCAAAGCCCTCGGCATCACTCCCGCAGAAGAGCATCTCCCCAACCTCTCCGCCTTAACAAAATATGTCGATGGTAATGTGGGCCTTTTCTTTACCAACCGCGAGCCCAAGGAAATCCTCGAGCACTTCTCTTCATTCAGCGAAACTGATTACGCCCGCGCTGGTGTCGCCGCTACACAAACTTTCACCGTCCCTGCCGGAGTGGTACACTCAAGAGGTGGAGAGCTGCCTGAGGAAGACGATGTTCCTCTCCCACATTCGCAGGAGGTGACAGTGAGGAAGTGGGGCATGCCGACGAAGCTCGTCAAGGGAAAGGTCATGCTGGAGGAGCCCTACACTGTGTGCAAAGAGGGACAGGTTCTGAATTCCCATCAAACAGCTCTGTTGAAGCTGTTCGGTGTAGCCATGGCAGATTTCAAGATCGATATGAAAGCTTATTACTCTGCGGCAACAGAAAGTGTGACCGAAGTGGACGCTATGGAAGAGTAAAGATTTTTCAGCACTGGGACGGATACGGAACGACCCTTAGAGTCACTTGGTCAAACAGGAGACCTATGTTGTCTTGAATCGCATTCTATAATGGAGTTCCAAGGCGTTGGGATTTGGTGGGAAAACCGGAAATATCGAATATGGGTTATGTATGGTCTGATATCAGGGACTTTTGTGTCTAATATACCCTGTTCTTACCTGTCAGAGTAGCAACAGCTCCAACTCGTTGGTCTTCTATTATATTCTTTGTCTCACCAATGGTGATAGGAAGAACGGAATTTCAGACTGATCTTTAGACTTAGATCATCACGATGGGACTGTCGGTATTTGGCCACTCCTGCTGGGGTGACTGAAGCCCACAAGAGGTATGTACAAGGCATTTCATTTATTCATTTCTCCCCTCGCATAACAGGATGAACAAGAGCGATTGCTCTATAATCCCAGCTCTTTGAAAGCCTCATTACATCTCACGTAGAGGCTGCTTGAAAAGAAGTCCAACTCTGATTTCGTGCATTTCTGCATTCGTATTACAACCACTTGTATTTGTGATAAGAAGAGAGAACTTGAAGCTGATTTCTAAGTTTAGGTTATCAAGACCAGAAGGCTGGATATCGACGACTACAAAGAGGTATGTATAAGACTTCTATTTACTCAGCCCCCCTCGCATAACAGGATGACTAAGAGCGATTGCTCTATAATCCCAGCTCTTTGAAGGCCTCATTACATCTCACGTAGAGGCTACTGAAAAGAAGTCCGACTCTGATATATTTGCATTACTTTGTGCTTGTCACAGACACTATGTATGATGGAACCTTGCTAACTGGGATCATAGATCAAATTCAAACACTCTTTTTTGTTGACTGGCGGTATATATATGTCCTATGCGATCCTTACATTAGACTGGTCTGCACTGCATATGAGCTTCAACCATTTGTATCCATATTACTTGGATGACTTAAGGTAAAAGAATGTGACACGCTTCGGACTACTTATGTCTTTCCTTATAGTCTGATGTTTCCAATTATGACATGATAGTCCCCTTTTTATAAAATAAGACCATGTTAGGACTGAAAGGCGAGAAGCTGCTGTCCTCTTCTTATGTGTACGTTATAGTCTTCATATGCGTGGGAAAGAGCATGTCTCGGCTTCTCTATTTACCCTATCCTTGGTCTCGACCCAACACAACCCTCCTCGCTCTTCTTATCGACACGTCTATCCTCTGCATGGCTCTTTCTTATAAGCCGTGATATATAGTAGAGTAACGAAGATAGACTGCGGAAAAGAGATCGGATTATATCGTTAAAGAGAAAGATGTGGAAGTTACCAATTGTACAGAGCTCACCATTAACAATAATACGTTCAATGAACAAGTCACTATGGGAAGTTCTAGATACGACGCCTTATGGTGATATCAGCACTACCTAAGTGCTCCTATAACCTTTTCAGTTCCCGCCATAGTGAAAGCTGGCTTATGCGACGATGGATTCATCTATACATCGGCTGAAACGCCACCAACAGCAAGCTGTATGAGAACTGTCGTTCCCAACCCTCTCCCTTAAAACATGCCGGTCACAAAAAAACCGCTCTAATTGTCAAAGAACCCGTTCATGCGCTCCGTAGATCCGTCATTTTGGGGTGGAATGCAGTGGATAGCCGTCGATTGATCGTTAGGATTTTGTATAGTCATACCTACAATACGTTTACAAACTGGCCTTCTCAGTCCGATACAATAGCATCCGGAAATTAGTGGTACGCTACGACGTCCTTGAGATACGCACGAACTGTAATCTTTGTTCTAAGTTAGCAAGAGAGCAAGACATAGCATCTTTGCTCAATCGATCCGTAACTACCATTAGGTTCGTACATCCTTGGCTCCGTAGGTTGGACCCCTATAAAGTCAATTGACATTTCTTTCCATATGTGTTCTGAGACTGGCAAAGATTTCAAGAATCTGTGTGAATCATCTCTCTAGAACTTAGTTCGGCCACATACATTGCAGTTCCGTATATGCTTTCGAGTGTAATCAGACATCCCCGGCCAGAAGAAGTGTCGCGCCACCACCTTGCATGTAATATCCCTTCCTGGTTAGCCAGTAGCTAAGGATATATGGGTTTGTTAAATAATTGACGAACATAGTAGTTCATTGTCGGGCACCTCTTTATACTCTCGATTGTACGGGATATTTTCTTCAACTTTGCATTCAATGATAAAGCGTTTCGATTGCAGTCCTACTGGAAAGCGTATATCTTGATTACGTACGGCCGCGCGTGCTCGTTGATAGGCTTGATCGTTTTCATTGGTATCTGTGCCAGAGTGTTTATATAGCGTGGAGGCCCCTGAGCATCAGTTCCACTGTGGTATCCGGAATCATTCTGATTCCCCGTATCGTTATTGTCGGTATTTGCATTACCCAAGTACTCATCTTCGGTTTCACTCTGATGCCTAGAATCATTGTTATTTTCCCCATTGCTACTGTCAACAGTGATGCTACCTAGCTGCCCCACCATCATAGTAACTGTCCTCTTCGTATATAGGTCTTCTCATAGTAGGTATGTAAGTTTAAGGGTCTGCACGTATCAATGTTGAAGGCGATTGTCCTGAGAAGTGGTGGGAAGATATTGTTCTCTTCACGATAGCGTGTCTGCCCGTACATTCTGCTTTCCAAGCCGGTAGAGAATTTCTAGACTGCAGCGGGCTAGCAATAGTGACCGTCTGATTTGTCTCTCGTTTAGCATTTGTAGCTCAATCAAGCACCCCATTTCCTTATGATCAGTAGTTACCTTAAAACTTTTCACTGAGCGAATCTTAATGTTCTATTCTTCTAGGCGTCGTATGACAGCCAGCAGTAGCCCAGAAGGACTTTCTGCAACATCGACTATGGCAAGGTGGACCCTTACCATACCAATGGATCAAAGAAAGGGGGCAACAACGCAGCAGCCTTCTGACAAATCCAAGCCAAAAGGATCCTCGCTCAAGACTCTTTCAATCTCGGGAAATGCATGGAGATAGCAGACATCGAGCTCTTTGCTATCTACAAGGTTCTATGCCATATTAAGGGAAAGAGAAACGATAAGGAAGAGGTATTTATCTGCGTCGCAGCCAGGCAGCGCTCAAAAGGTATCAAGGCTTTCAGCTTAAAGAGGGGTTGAAACTTGTTCATCAAATCAGTAAGCTATATTCCAGCTTGTCTTCACTGAAGATCAATCTCTTTTGAGTGCCTAGCTATACCAATCTATTTGGAACAAGGTTGTTGATTGATTAGCTAAGGTATGTTTGGAGAAGTAAGAGAATAAGGAAACTTTTGTAATGGGCTAGAGCCCATGCAAAGCCCTCTGGGGTAACCTTCAGCGTCTAGTCATGTGATCTCCTTGAATCAGGCTTGGGATGTAGTTTTCCTCGATACTAAACCTTTATAAAAATCTCTCTAGAGAAGTCGCTTATAGACTTCTGTAAGGATCTGGCGGTTAACCACTAGAAGCTAGGTTTGAACGGAGTTGAATTACTAAAGAATTATGTACATGAGAGCGTGAACTGATAGTCGTAAAGTCTTTGTAGCGCTAACCAAATCGAGCACGAGGTAATGACAACCGAAAGGCTGCTCCTAAGGACTTCTTTGGGCTATAGCCCATTACAATACCCCCTTCCCCTTCAATGTATCAGGCCAGGGCGTTGTTCTAGGCGACAAAAACCTACAGGTAAGTTACCATCTCTGTCATGATAGTCTTTGGTATAGTCTATCCATCGTTGAAGAGTGGCTGTGTCTTCTATCACTGCAGCTCGGTTCTAATATGGAAGCTCATAGCCTGTATACTTGACATGATACCATTTAGAAAATTCACGTCCTTGACAGCGTATTTCTTCAGCGATGATCTCATCAACATGCCATTCTTTTTCACTATTGATATAGATTCCCTTGGGTTGATCATCGAATTGCGGTTGACTAGGTAATAGATCATTTGAGGCGAGTCGAAAGCGATCTACATGGAACACTGGATGTACCCGTATGCCACTAGGTGTATTGAGGCGTACAGCATATGGCGATACCACTTCGATAACCGTATACTTTTGATTCTTTCAATCCAGTTTATGGCTTAGGCGACCGGTTGTATATTGTTTTCCTATGGCTAGCCATACTTTATCTTCTATGCGTAGCTGTAATGCTTCTTTCCGACGCCGGTTAGCTTGCCGTTCTTGTTCTTGCTGAGCGATAACTATTAAACCTTGGACAAACTCCATCGCCTGCTTCATCTTTATTATCATTGTAGACCAACCTCTTTTCTATTATTTGAGTGATAATCTTAAAGAGAAGGAACACCATTTCTACAGTACCCAGACTTCTTATTAATAAATTAATCTAAAATCATCTCTGAATTCCACGCATTAGATAACTGAATATTCATCCTACAACAGCCCTCGCCAGCAATGGTTGGGCTACAACACGAGAGTGAGATTCAAAACACTTAAAACGCGTCGAAAACGCGTGCAAACGCGAGCGATAAAAATGGAAGAAAACCCGCGCACGTGGGCATAAAAGGAGAGAGACCAAAGATGCTGTCAGAAAAGGAAGTTGAAATCAAGAAAAATATTGAGGAAATTATAAAATTAGGCAAAGAGGGGATCCAGCTAGCCTCGCATCTCCCTGCGCTAGCCTTGGTCTTGACTAACATAGTGGGCAGAGCAAGCCAATTGGAGACATTGACACATAATGTCACGAGAGGCTACGTGGAGATATGGAAAGCTAATGACAAAGCTGCAATTCAGGTCCTACGTACAGTATCTTGTGATGAAAGTTAAGACGTTGCATGAAGAAAAACAAGAGGGAAAGATAGTTTCGTGAATACAAAGTTTGACAGGGATGGCTCATGCGTCTAGCGCAAGATCCAAGTCTTAACGTCAGCTGATTGTGTCACGGGACTTGTATAAGTGAGAGGTGCATAAGTTCCGTGACAGTACCCCCCTTTTAGGGTAAGCTCCCGCGAGGCATCGAGGTAATGCAATAGATGGCAACCCATATAGAAAGTCATGTGATCACCACCAGGCATTCGGTTCGCGTTGGTTCGGGTCAGGGATATGAGAATTTCTTTGGTGGAACTCCTCTGCGGATATGTTATCAGCGAATTCACTTGCAGGTTCCCAACTTAGGTCGTCGTAACCAGTCCACTTGACAAGATATTCGTGGCGTTTTCGGCGTCGATTATAGCGGAGCTCTTCGATCCTCTCCACGAAATATTCGGGCTCGCCGTCGACTTCAATAGGTTCTAGAGGCAGATTAATCTGCCCAGGCAGGTATTCAGATTCGGGGGCCACTGGTCGGAGCAAAGATATATGAACTGTGGGATGGTGACCTTTCATGCTATCAAGCAAGTCAAGACGATAAGCGTAGGGGGAAACTACTGTGTCAATGCGAAATGGTCCTGCGTTTTTCCAGTCTAACTTCTTGGATAGACGCTTCGTTCGTATATTGCGAATGTCCAGCCAGACTCTATCATCAACTTGATAAGCAGGAGCGGGAGTACGATGCCGTTTAGCATATTCCTGATGAAGTGCTTGAGCCCACGTCATCTCTTCACGGATAAACTCGGTTATGTCTCGCATCTTGTCGACCATTCGGTTAGCCTCCAAAGCTTGAGCGGCTTGATATGGAAGTCTTTGGCTACCTGTGGGCGGTTCGAAATCCATCCGAGGGTTTTGCCCAAAGCAAGCCATCATTGGTGATACGCCAGTCGTTTCGAAAACTTTGTTATTGGCTTCAAACTGTGCTGTTGGTAACCAGGAGACCCAGTCATCTTGCTGGTA
>ML994141.1:28362-39675 GCA_010093945.1 Delitschia confertaspora ATCC 74209 | reverse complement strand
GACAGGATCGCTATGGCCCTCGAGTGTCTGGAGGCAGGCACTCCATTTATCTCCTATATCGGGCTTTATTGTGATATAGTTAGGCTCTTCCTTCTTAAATATATCTCTGATCAAGCTGTCAGTTGGACTGAATATAAGCGCGGACATATATGCTTGCAGTGGGCTGTTCTCTATTGCCCACTTATGAGACATAATAAAACGGTGTGCATCTCGAATTAGCTCGATGAATTTGGGTTTGTCTGCTCTTTCCTAACCTATATTAGTAAACTATATAACAGGGATAATTTTGTAATTACCTGAATTAGAGCCTCGAGTTTCGTTATTGAAACTACTCCTTTAGGCATGTTCTTGCAAAGGCTAAGGGCCTCTAGCCAGTAAAGATATTGCTTTCTTAGAAAGCTATCAACTGCACCGCCGTCCTGCAGATCAACGCTATAATCCGTAGAAGAGTTTGGATTTGAAGCACAGAGGTGGTCGATCCAATAGACGCATGAGTAGCGGGATGTTGCTAATGGGTCTGGATTCGGCTGGCCAACTTTCTTGGCAGGATATCCTAGCGCACCTAAATTATATATATCTCGTCGAAGGGTCCTAGACATTTCCTGCATTGATCTGGAAAAGATTGTGTGATGAGTATATTCAGTCCCATATGGAAAGACTTCGTTGAATGCCTTTGCGAATAAAAAATCCCTTGCAGACTGGTGTACAAAATAAACAGTATTTTCTCGTAGCGTGAGAAATGAACCGCAGTGATCAATAATCTCTTGTATGGACTCAGGATCGCCTGCCACGTCCTTGAGCCGTTCTGTAAACGTAAACAGCTCTTCTAGTGTGGGAGGTCGATAGACAGTGGCGGCTAAGGCTAGTATTTCCTTGCACATATCAGCATCGTCTGAGCTACTCAACTGCTGCATCATTCGTTGGTATAGTGAGTCAAGGCCAGGCGGAAAGGTATTCAGCTTCTTAATGACATTTCGCTTCCGGACATCTTTGAGATTCTGGCACACCAACGCTACCCAAAGGAAAGTACCATCTGCGTTCGAGGACAAATAGTGTTGCACCGCTTCTCTTGTTTTGTTGTCGTATTTATTTTCCTGTGATAACTGAAGCACTTTCCGCTGGATAAATATGCCGACGGCGGCTGAAACAGACTCCGCATTTAGTTCAAGGCTTAGTCTCATGCTCTGTCTCGCTTTTGCCAGCCGCTCCTCTATATTCGGCCAGTTGCGACTTGAGACGATCCACTTGACACGGGGGGATGCAGAAGACTGTCCAACGATAAAGTCTAGCAGTTTTGGCAAGTCTCCTACGCATTCGTCCAGCGCATCGATGACTAAGTACGTGCTGTTCAGGCTCGGATCTTGCAAAATGTTTGTGAAGATTTCGGATAAGGCAACCCAGGCATTGGCATCCTGAAAGAGGGCCTTGCCTGCGCGATCATACTTCTTCCGTATATGTGATATTAATGATGGCTGCTGATCGATGAGCACATAGATTAGGCCCCTTATTACAGCTGTAGCGTTGTTAATCCGAGAGTCTGTAGCCTGACAGAAGAAGTAGGACAAAAGATCCATCTTAGCCATCGATTTCTTCAGCTCGTTGACAATGCCGCAGAGAAGCATTGTCTTGCCTTTACCAGGATCGCCCTTAATCCACAGCATACGACTCTGTTCATCGTCTTGCCATTGTCGAAATTCGGCGTTATCAAGGATCCAGTTATACGAACTGTCCAGTAAGCCCCCCTTGGTATCCTCAATACGCTTTTTATCATCACTTGGGTCTGTGATATGTAGGCTCTTGATGCATTCTTGGTCTTCTTTCGCAAGGGATTGAGGAATTAAGTCTGCCTCTTCCATTTTTATCTCTCTTTGGAGTCGTCTAAACGCGCTTTCCCTCCCCTCACCGTAGATAAGAGGTATAAATACGCCGAATATTCCTAGGAGAGAGTATGCCGCGTCCTCTTCGCGTTTTGTCTGTCGCAATGCTGCCCAGGACATTCTCTCCTCAACGCTGAAATTGGATGGAGGACATCCTCTAAGGGCTTCCGGAGGGATTCCAGTTACCTCGACGAGAGTCTGCTCAAGTGATTGTTTGTCACCGAGCCATTTGCCTTTTTTTGAGAAGAATTGAACTGATTTCGGAGCAATAAGTTCTTGAAGCGTCCAACCACGGGTAAACCATCTGCTTTCCCTGAAATTTCTCTCCCATCCACGGGAGAATTCATTATCTTCAACCGAAATGCCGCCTGAAACATCAGATAAATACACGTAGCATATTTCTGCCTTCTGATACCATCGGAACATCGAGTTGATAGCTTCTTGGAGCTCTTGGCTGTCAGATTTGTCGATACAGCAGGTGTCTACCCAGAAGTATTTCAGACCTTCCTGCGCAGCTTGACTCCCACAAAACTGGATTTTCTTATAGCCAATTTTGCTCGTGGCTGTGCCTCTTTCCATGTCCTTGAAGTTAACCTCCTCATCCTCTGCTCCCCAAGTGTGCGATAGAATGGCATATTTTGGGGTTTTATCATCGGCGTATTTGGTAAGGCTGAAAGTTCCGTTCTCCTTGAGTTGCAGAAGACGCATGTCTAAAAGCTATCACAGAGTGTTAGATGATAAGTTGAAGCTGAGGTTAGAGCACGAATCAACTCACGCGGAGCAAGATAATTGATGTTGTTTGATGTGAATGAAGGGTTAGAGGGTGGTTGTCTTAGACAGTCGCAGTAATGAGGGGTTGTAATCAGGCTGCCAGCGTGCGAGGCTGCCATAGTGAGGTGGAAGCCGTTGCATGCAGCTGGTGGCTTAGCCATTATCGTTTCTGGAGTGCTTTGGGGACCGAATCCTGGTTCGGTGCGCTTAATTGAGGATCCTGGTACGGTAAGCATCCCTAACAAACTTTGAATCGACATTCTGATCAGAGCTACTAACTCGAATCTGAGAGCAAATGACCGGAACAAACGCCATCAACTACTACGCTCCTCTTATCTTCGAGAATCTCGGAATCAAGGGTAATACAACCAATCTCTTTGCCACTGGAATTTATGGCGTTTGTTAAAATGGCCACATGCGCCGACTTCCTCCTCTTTGTTGCCGACTCGCTCGGTCGCCGCCTGTCTCTCCTCTGGACGTCGATTGCGCAGGATACAGCTATGCTGTACATCGGCTTGTACGTACGTATCTACCCTCCGGTTGAAGGAAAGGGTGTTCCCCCCGCGGGATACGTGGCGCTCGTCTGTATCTTCTTGTTCGCTGGTTTCTTCCAGTTCGGATAGGGACCAGTGTGTTGGATCTACGTCAGTGAGATCCCAACCGCTAGGTTGAGGAGTTTGAATGTTGCGATTGCGGCGGCGACGCAGTGGTTGTTCAATTTCGTCGTCGAGAGGGCGACGCCGAATATGCTTGCCTCGGCGGGTTCTCATGGGTACGGTGCTTTCATCATCTACTCGTGCCTCTGTACTCCATGTTTGTGTCCGTCTGGTTCTTCATTCCGGAAACCAAAGGTAAGCTTATAATCTCCTCCCAAATACAGAACTTTATCGCTAATGCATTCCTCTTACAGGCCTTTCACTTGAGAAAATGGACGACCTGTTCGGTGTCACAGCTCTGGCTAAAGAACGCACTGTCGAGCATGGAAATGACCATGCGCAGCCTGCTGCGACGGAGATTGGACTTGATGGGAAGCTGACTAAAAGGATGAGCTCTGAGAAGAACGTGGTAATGTTTTCCGAGCACGCGGAAAAGAAGGTTTAGATAGTGTGTGATATACCCCGATGATGGCAAAACGAAAGGAATGAACAAATGATACAGTTAATGAGAGAATTGGATAGTCCATGTTCGAATTATCTGAAATTCAGAAGATGGCGTAGTGTTGGTTAGCATCCAGACGATAATGAGCAGTTAAATGACCCTTTCAAACTCGTAAGCCTGGGCTCCTTTGAACCTGCATATTTCCAACACCAGTAATCCTTCTATCAAGACTTCCCCCATGTTTAACCCAGCGCACCGAACCCATGCCATCGGGCCATTTCCTCGCAACCCGGTGCTTTTTTTTTCAAGGTATTTCTCTCGGGCTATTTCTTGAACTCCAACCCACTGCCTTAAGTAAGTAACTTAGCATGGTTTTCCTGGACTTCTTCGGTGCCTTTTTGCAGTCATAGATATTTCGACTAAATATCTGCTGTGTTTGGTAGGCTCTTAGACACATTCTTTTGAGCTTTACTCAGTGCATTCTTTGCTGCCTTCAACACCTTTTGCTTAAGCTTGAAGTTTGCCGAAAACTTTCCCTTTCGAGCCAGTGATTCGATGGATTCTTGGGGGCTGGTCCAAAGTCGAGGCATAACTCGGTGCGTTTCTGGTATGAGATTCAGTGGGTTTCTAGCAGTGTTTGGTACCTTTCTACTTAACCTACTGTTTTGAGTAAGTTTTCGACGCATTTGGTGCACTTCCTCACTGAGCCTTTTTTGGTACTCGTCACCTGTCCGTTCAACTTACTTATTTTTTTTTTTAGTAAATGTCCAGCAAATTGCTAGTAATGGACACTGTGAAAGGATTCGGCGCTGGTTCGGTTGGAAAGTCGGTGGTTCTAGAGAGAAAGCGACGTTTGGTGCATTTTTTTGCGCCGGGGGTCAGTGTATTTGATTTGCTGTGTTCAACGCCTTAGAGAGAGAAAACCTGCTGTTTTAAGGAATCATGTTCGGCGAGAATTTCTTCTAAGCTTATTCGGTATGTATGTCTTCTGTGGTCTCCATTCTAATTCCTTTTTTAAGAGGTTTAGCCTGTTTGGGTAGGAGAGTTCCGTGGGTTTTGGTAGGTTTAATTGAAGTGTGAGATTCGGGGCATTAATTGCAGCCTTCGACAGCTTTCAAAAAATTTGCCTGTTTAAGGAGAGATTTCGGTGAGTTTCTTGCCCGCTGAGTTCGTTGTGTTTCTCGCAGACTTTGACGCTCCTCGATGAACTTGTTTGTTCAGGTAGGGAGTTTGGTGGGTTTCTATAACGTATCGATGCATTCTCATCAGTGTTCGACGCTCAAATAAAGACTTCTTTTAATAATTGGTACACTGTTGCTAGCCTACTAGTACTGTTGGGAAATTAGTCGCTGAATTTCAGGAGTACGATTGGGAGGTGCTGTTCAGGGTATTTTTACAGCATTAACCATCTTTTCTTGAACCTCCTCTTTTTAATCAACTCTTTCGATGGATTCTAGAACATTGGAGAGAAGACTCGGGAGGTTGTTAAGCACTCTTTTCCTTGTATCAGATAATTTCTAATAGAAGGCTCATTTAGGTAGTGAGTTCGGTAGTTCCCTTGGAGTGCAACTTATTTCATACTTACACTTCTCGATATTATTTTGCGGGTTTACTGTGCTCTTGAAGTAACTCAGCACATATGGGTGGGTTCCTGAATATTATCGGTTTTCTTTGGGATGTTTTTGGTAGTCTTCGGTAGTGTTTAAGCGACTTGCTAGGTTAAGTAGAGAATTCGGTATAATTGTGGAGGTTCATTCGGGGGGTTATTTTGATGCATTTTGCCAGTGTTTAGTACCCTTTTACAACCCTGCTGTTTTAGTGTTTCGGTATGTGTTTGTGCAGTATTCGCAGCTTATTATACACTTGTTCGTCTAGGTAGGAAATTCTATAGATTCACCCAGTTATTTGGCACATTTTTTTGCAGTCCTCAATAGCTTACGTGGGACACATTCTTTGGAGTAGGTTTCAAGGAGATATTCGGGATAATGTTCGGTGCACTTTTCGTACTCTTTAATAACCTTAACGAGAGTCGTTATTTAGAGTAAGGACTCGGTGCATTTCTACATATATATTCGGGGCATTGTTCGGGGTATTTCTTGCAGTCCTCGATACTTTCTAAAAATGTTTCTATTCTGAGACGAGTCTCGGTGGGTTTTCAGTGTCACATCCGGTGAGTTTTCAGTGTCACATCCGGTGGGTTTCATAGTGTCTACTGCCGGTGAAGAACCTTCGCGTTTTGAGAATGGATTTGGTAAATTTCTTAGAGATCTATTCGATACATTTTTCGCCAGTCTTCAATAGCTTATGATAGGCCTGCCTGTTTAGGAAGGCATATTCGAAGTGTTTTTTGCAGTGTTCGAATCGACGGCCACGGAAAAATCCTGTCTTTAGCTGGAACTTCGGTGGGTCTCTAAAGAATTGTTCGAGATACTTTTGGCAGTGTTAGACGACTTTGAACTGAACCTACGCTTTAGGGTAGACTTCGGTGGGTTTTATGATATTGTATTCGGCGCATTATTCTCAGTCTTCGATGGTTTTGCGGGATAGTTACGCTTTTGGGTGAGGATGCGGTGAATTTTTACGAGTTTATTCGAAACGTATAGTGGCAGAAGTCGATAACCTATAGTATGATATACGCTTTTAGGTAAGCCTTTGGCGAATATCCTGTCAAAATTGAGGGGGCTCTTGCCAGTGTTCGACACCCCCTCGCGAATACACCCTTCAAGGTAGATTTCAGTGGGATTTAAAAGTGATGTTTGGAATATTAACTAAATAGTTGGAGGGGAGTCAGACCTCACCAGTTAGGTGTACAAAAGAACCGTATCCGTTGACTGCTACTCAGAACTAATATAGGAGCTAAGATATATTTTAGCATGGCTGGAGTCAAGTCTCGGATAATATAGAGATTCGCATCCCTACAATATTAACGGGAAATAATCCCTTGAAGAGCCTCGTGCGAGTACTGTTCTTTCGAAATGTTGAAAACTCTAGTGCGTCGACCTAGCGCAGAGGAGTCCTTTTAGGGGTGTTACATAACATCATTAAAGGATCGTACAAAATTGCAAAATTTTAGGAGAAACGAGCAAAACGCCGAGCAAACCTATTACCAATAAAAATAGATTGTGTGTAGGCAATGTCATGAGTGTCTTACCTGTTTAAAGTTAGCTGTGTCTGACGCTTGACATCTGCGATGAATTTGTCTGAAGGACCGCCCGATGAAAATCCAGTTGTAGAAGAGGGGGATTGCATGGCGGGTTGGCGAGAGCAAGGGTGGTGAGCATTTCGTTGGCGTAGATGTACTGCGTGGGTTAGTGTGTTTTTATATCCCACTCACTGTTGGATAATGGGAGATTGCAAGATGGAAGAAAGGTCAGGAGGGGTACCTGGGAAGTTTCGAACTCTGGGTTCACGATAGGGAAGCCTTTCTCGTCCAGCGGCCTCATGCTATCCAAGTTACCATTCGTCGCGGTTGTTTCACACTTTCATGTTAGTTTCTCTGTTCTTGTTCCCTTTTCTGCCATTTGATTAGAAGGCGCCCTGCGGTGAATATCAGTATTCTGTGCTATGGTCAGTGTGAGCCTCTCCCGACACCACATTATGCTCTTATGGTATATTCGAGTTAATTTAGTAGAGCTTTCGATTGACTGCGTATTGATTCTGATTTGTGAGTGGCCAGAGGAATTACTGGCTGCATATGAAAGTAAACAATCCTATTTACCCACATTACCTTTACATTTCTAAAAGATATGAACCCACTTTTTAGAAGTTATAGGAGCCTTAGATAAAAACATGATATTTTCTTATTATTATACTACATTAAATAGCTATATAGTAAATGAAACCGTCAACAACAACACTAAATAAATCACCGCATGATAGCGCAATGATCATTCCAGCACCCTGATAGGTTGTCGCAGTCATAAAATAATGGGCATCCTCTTGTGCCGGATAGCTTCTTTAAATAAGGTTAAAGTACACATCTGTCAGCCATCAAGCTGTTATCTCATTTCTACTCGTCATCAGGATAGCCTTCAACTAGTCTTGCTATTCCTCCCAGCGAGCAAGTTAGTACATGGTGTGAACTGGTTTATATCCTTTTCTTTCGACCAACTCGGCATGTTTCTGGCTACGTGGCTTGATATCCACTTTGAACGGTGGGTTTTTCCAGTCCATCTGAGGAATATTCATGGTATCGACCGGATGACCCTGCAAATAGAAGCAAGGCGATTAGCCAATACCACCAATTGTAAGGCAGCCCTCTCAGGCATACTTGGGGGACTTACTGGAACCTCCTTCATGTCAAAACAGTACAGCAGCCGTGCAAACGCAAGTCACACATTAGAATCACCCACTTGCCAGCCGACACGGACACGGCGGCCAGCACCAAAACACCAGTGCCCTTTAAGGGGCTTTTCTAGGTCTTCATTGAGGAATTGCTCCGGCATGAAAAGCTCTGGCTGCTTGTACTCTCTCTCGTCTAGGGCGATGGACCAGGCGTTCCAGACAAATACTGTTCCGGCCGGAAAGCGGTAACCCTCAAACTCGTCGTCGCGGGTCAATGTTGTGGGCACACAATCTCAGTGAGAACTGGCCGCCAGCGGAAGATCTCCTTGATCACAGGTGTGATATAAGGTAGCTGACTTCTGTCGTCAAAACCTGAAAGCCTCTCTGCATTATGTCCACAGACTGCGTCCAGCTCTTTCCGCGCGCGTGCAACCCAATCTGGATACGCTACAGCCGCTGCAATACTCTGGCGATAGAAATTCTCGTGGTATCCGTACCGGCCTCCATCAGTGTACCTAACATGAACAAAGTCGGAACTTCCCCCCACGTCTTCACCTCCTTAGTTTCGACGAGATCGCTTGCGAAACACGGTTTTTGGGTGCCAGCTGCGATTTTTTCTTTGAGGGAATCCAGCTCCCGGGCGTACACGCGCTTGGTTTCCTCAAACATGCGGTTCCCACGGACTCGCCACTATTGCAAACATTTCGGAAGACGAGCCAAGCCCGGCCATACATCGACTATGTTGGCTCCAGGTTGTACGCTTGTGATGAACATTTCCATGGTCATCTGCACATCCCTGAGCTGCGGGTTGTTCAAGTCAGATCGGCGGCCAAAGACAATGCTCATAATGACAGAGTTTGAGTATCGGCCATTGGCCGCGTACCAAGACTCGGGCTTGTGCAGGTATTCGTAGAGCAGGTGCTTTGACTCCATGTTGCGAGCAAAGCCTACACAGACTTATGGTTCATGTATAGTCATGTGCGATAAGAACGTGAGCTTATCAGAGAGATTAGATTGTATATTAGTTAGTTGATTAGTCAGTACCATAGAGCGAAGCCCTCTCCTTAAAGAGAGAGCTCCATACCAGCTTGAAGGAATCAACACTTACATTATACTTTGTTGAGTTATGGGGTTTTGAGTGAGAGTGCAGCATGAGAGGATTGGCCAGTGGATGTGATTGCATTCTGGAGAGCTTTAGCAGGAGCAGAAGCTCAAGGGGTAAAGGAGAGTGGAGATAGTATAGCTAAAAGGAGTATATGGGTGACGTAAGACAAGAAGTAGAGAAGTTTATAGAAGATTCTAGGACGTAACACAACCCTGTATTGAAGCGCTCCTAACTAAGTATTTTCTGTCCCAGCCAAATGAGTGATAAGTACTTCGAGCTCGATCCACAGTTTCCGAAACGGCTCATACGATCTGGCGATCGACGTACAGTAAACTTCATCACTTCCCTTTTCCAAGATTATTCGAAGCGGTACCTTACATTCCTGACCGACAGATGTATTGCAATATCTGGGTTAGAGGATCGTATCAAAGACGTCTTAAATTGCAGGAACAGATATGGCATATTCCAGAAGTACCCTCACAGGAATCTCCTCTGGAAGGTTCCATCTTCCCGCTTTTGTATTTCCTTGCGTCTCAGCATTATCTCTTTATATTTGACTCTTTGAAGCATGAAGTTCTGGTAGGCCTCTAAGTGGCATGTGTTGTACGTTTTTCGGTCATTCTTTACTGTGCACTTCTGAATCGATTGGTGGCTGTGTCAAGGTGCAGCTTTTCGACAGCCTTTTGTTTCTTTTTTCTTTCTTTGCGTACCAAGTACCCATAGGTTGTTAAGGAGTAACATTCATTTGTCAGCGCCTTAGATTCTTGATACTGCCGAGACCGCACATGGCCGGGGCAATTTATGCTAACTTTGCACTCAATTTATGTATGTAAATAACACAGTTGACAATACAGCCCTGTACCCCCTCAAACTGCTTACATGTAGTTAAAAGATGAAACGTGCATATATAAGTTGCTTAAAGCAACTAACAAAGATAAAATAAGCCTATATATAATTATAGATCCCGCTAAGTCTCCACTTTGTTCTTGGCCGATGTGCTTAATACGACTGCTGAAGTCGAAGAGCTGGTGAGCATGTGAGGATAAGGGAATGCTGGCCATTTAGTAACCGAAGTAGAAAGATGGCGGGCATGCGGACGAGTCGAGATACAAGTTAAGACATGGTAAGAGCCCCAGGAAGCATCTTATTTACTCTTAGAGATATGTTCATTTTGATCCGTTAGGTTCATACCATTGAGGATGAAGGTGAATGACGTTGCGATCTGTTAACACGTGACCTAGCTGTTGATGCAACCGGCCACATGAGGCTCGGCACCTGCGCCCGTCACCTTTATTTCAACGTTCGGGCTTTCCCATGCACGGGGTTATGAACAATAGACAGTGAAGAAGCAGAAACAAACAGAGAGACTAATTCCGTATCATTCTTGCAACATCTCTCTTTTTCCAAACAATATTCATTGCTAAACACAATGGCATCTAATCGTGCGCTCTCTTCTGCAAATTGGCAAACTACCGTGTCCGTCCGCGTGATGCACGCGGAACATAACAACTCAACTAAAAATGAGGTTATAGAGCCACCCACAATAGCTATTATCACGCGAATTTGTAGCAGAATACTTATTAAATGCATGCGATTAACTTATGCTACTTGTATTTATCTGGAAGTTTAATGTTGCGGCCATGACGCGTTGTCTTGAGTGGAGCTGCCGATGCAGTCCCTGAGGCTTCCCTACTACTTACCACATTAACCACTTGCTTCTTCTTCTTCTTCTTCTTCTTCTTCTTCTTCTTCTTCTTCTTCTTCTTCTTCTTCTTCTTCTTCTTAGTATCTGCTCTAGGATGTTTTAAAGTTTCCTTTTTACCCTTTTGGGCTATCTTTTGACGTTGTTGAAGTAGTTTTGCTGCCTTTTGAGTCTTCTGTTTCTGGGCTCTGTTGGCGGCTTGCTCAGCCTTCTCCTTTTCCCTAACAACCTTCGCCTCAGCCCTCGCCACACGCTTCTCCTGAGCTACCTTGAGCTTGTATAGCTGGGATGCCTTCTTTAGCTCAGCTCTCTCGCTTTTCTGGAGTTGTAGCTCCTTCTCCTCACGCTCTTTTACTGTCTGTCGAGCACGCGCCTCCCTGACCTTCCTAGGTGACCAGACAACAGCTCCACCATGATACTCCTGGCGCTGCTAAACGTCCAGAGGCTTACCACGCTTTAAGTGCTTCTTCTTGTGA
>ML994141.1:0-26337 GCA_010093945.1 Delitschia confertaspora ATCC 74209 | reverse complement strand
ACAATGCTCATAATGACAGAGTTTGAGTATCGGCCATTGGCCGCGTACCAAGACTCGGGCTTGTGCAGGTATTCGTAGAGCAGGTGCTTTGACTCCAGGTCCTGGAAGGGACGGAAAGCTTCCAGCTGCCTCGTGCTAAGGATTTGATGCATTTGCTTGCGTTGCGAGCGCCATAGGTCCGAATGAGGCATCAGAACCATACGGCCGTTGCGGCTCATAATCTCTTGGGTCATCGGAAAGGGCGGCCTGGAGCAATAGATTGCCGAGCGCCGTTCGAGCAAGGCCGTGACGACTCGAGAAGAGTTGAGGAAGACCCAGTCGAGGCCGCCAATCTTCATCGTGAACCTTCAGATGGTTGTGTCAGTGACCTCCTGCGCATGCCAAAGGGCAACGAAGCTCACATTTCACCGTATTTCTTCGCCAGCTCAGCCGCAACAGGGCCCTGATGCTGTAATGGCAACTGCAACGTATTCCCAACTATCGGTAGGCCTGGGACGCGAACCGGCATGTTGTATTTGCGATTGAAACGGACTGTCGCCGCCCAATCCCAGAAAAGCCATAGCAACACGATCCCCCCCAAAACAACAGTGACTACACCTGCTTTGCCGATGCATACTGGATCGTTGCCGTCGGATGCTCCAAAACAATAAAAGGGCGGGATAGGGGAAGCCATGTTCGTAATCGGAAACTCACAGGGAGTCCAAAGGAGTGATAGAGAAGAATAAATGCCAGGTAAGGCTGCAAGACCCCTTATATTTGGAAGGACAACATTTGAAAGGAAACATACCGAAGCACCTTTTAAAAGGTTCCCCCGTCTGTCCGGGGGGAATATCATCAACCGGATGCAGATCGCGCTTGTGCCGTAGTGTTTGCCAACGGAGACTTGAGAGAGCCTCAGCGTTTCAGGTTTACAAGTAGTCTTCTTGTACAGCTAGCCTGCTTCTTGTATAGTCTAGACTAGCTTCGTGCCGATCGAAGCAATTTGAAGTGGAAGTTCATCATTGTACCAGCTCATCCACCATGTCTTCCCGTATGTGCAAAGAATTAGTCGAGCAGAACCATAAGTCGGATTTGATTTCCCAACTGTGGCACACTTTCCATGCGGCTTGGTTAGCCGGGTTTTTATGTACAACAGTATAAGTACTTTATCTGTGTGACGGTCGATTTTACAGCAATGCGGGCTCTCCGGCTTGTGGGTTTTCCAGCTATGTGGGAGTTCTCCGCCCCTTACCAGTGTATGGGCTCTCCGACTATGTGGGCTCAGGTTTCTATATGCTTAACAGCCCGTGAATTTACCAAAGTAGCTTATGTAAGCCATGATTCTCTTGACCTCCCGAATTCGTAAACACCGCAAAGGCCTCGGGGGTCGGATCGAGTTTGAATTTTTGCCGGAACAAGAATCTGTGAGTTTGTCCGTCTGTTATTTTTCATCCTCTAGGGGCTGTCCTCCCTACGGTACCGTACATCGCCATCCAACTCTTTTAGAATCGAGTTCGGGTAGGAGCGCTACGCGTAGTTTTACGTGATATCGCTAACTGTTTCTTTTGTCTTACGTATATATATAGCGTGAAGAATATCAAACCATGCATATGCTTATAAGCTGAAACGGTCATGGAGGAGAGGACACAGTCGCCGAGGGTAGGGCTCCGCCGCAACGGGCTCCTGAAGGGCGTTTCCCCTACAACATATCGGGAACTCAAGTAGCCTTTCTTGTGGAATTGTGGGGTTTAGTGTGGATTGTAAAATCCACAGTCATACGGATTCATGAATCTCACCAGTCCAGGTGGAGGGGTATCACGGCGATGTCGAAATGGGCAGAAGAGAGGATTCTAAAAGTAGTCGGGGGGGGCCAGAAACTCCTACCTAGACCACATCATACTGTACGTAGTTGTTAGGCTACCTCCATCACAAACCAAGGTTTTGCAGGGAAGAGATTTCCATTGCTTTGTGCGGTTAGTTTGGAAGGAAAGCATGCGCGTGTAACATAGTAACATGTAGGAGGTTCCGGAAATCGATGTGTCACGTGTGTGGCTTCTTACATCTGGTTGCATACTTCCTCTACCGCACCAACTATCGTTCCTCAGCTGCTCCACCGAAAGCATTTTATCGGTCTCCTCCCTTTAAGCTATACATAACAGCTAGTCCCCGCTTGTTGTACGATCCTCCGCTCGTTGCAATTCACTTCATATCCACGTCACTTCTCATTACCAAGGCTCTTTCTCGCGAATACTTTGCTTTTATGAATCTTCACGGATACTTCTGGGATCTACAGTGAGTGAATATGATAGAGTAGTCTTATACCGCCAACAAAGTTAATGTTGTTCAATGTCAGCTACATTTGTTAAGAAAAATGGACGAATATGCCACATATATCCGAGAATACAAAATGAAATTAGCGAAATTAGCTAAGTCTTGTACGACGACTGCTCTGGAATTGCCGAAAAATACTACCATCCTGACATGGCAGTGAATGCGCAAGGACACGTCTTAAAGGGCAGTGATGGCATAGTGGAATCGTTTAACATAGCACACGACGGCGTGGCGGAGAATTGTTTCCTGGAAGGCGCCACCATTCTCGTCAAGGTGGATCTCGCCTTGTGTGCGCCAAAGCGCGATCTTCCACACTATATAGTATGCCCGCTCGAAAAGGGCAAGGCAAGATGGGTGCGGATCTTGTGTTCGTACCAACTGAAGGAGAAGACGAACTTAGTTAAGGCTCATAGGGTGCTGTGGGGGCCGCAGAGCCAATAGTTGTGTGAACAGAGCCAACCACGTTCTATCCACTTGACTGCTGCTCGAGTTATTTAAGGGACAGGATAGGATAAAAGAATGGTCTTAATACTAGGCAATCCTCATAGCTGAAGATCACGCCAAACATCTGTCCTACCCGTGATGTCACCCCTCTCCAGGGGGAAGCAAGAAGTAAAAGAAGGAAATAGACAACTTGAAATAAAAGGACGGTAATATGCATAGCTAAACTATGAGCCATAGTTGTATAAAGTAGCAATGCATAGCACGATATTCACAGAGTGACTCCATATTCCATGTTCCTGAAAGCAGCACTTGGCTTCCAGAATCTGGATTCTGAAAATACAGGTGAGCGTTTACCGTACCAGTTCTAGAATGAGTCTAGCGCCATCTCCTAAAAGATTATCCAAATCTCGATTTTAGCTTCCCGAATTGGCACAATTAATGGCCATGTTGACATCTGGAAAGGAGATTACATGGCTTCCCGTCCGATCAGCCGTACTCAAGCTCCCTAACCGGCCAGTTAGTATTGCGGTGGGTGACCACGTAAGAATGCTGGCTGTTGTATGTTTTTGTTGTTTTATTCTCTATACTCATTATTTCAAAGAGTATGAAAAGAGGAGAGGACTTGAGAGATTGGACATTTGTTTTTAGTCGGAGTGCTGCGGGGAACAGATAGTGAAGGAGACTGGTAAGATGATGTTTTTAGACGTTCAGTTTGGCTGAGAACGAGAATGGTTGTATATAAGGAGAGGTGGAGACATGATGAAGAATGGACTGTGGTTTTTGGTGCAACTATCTACTGCCCACTACTAGCTTTACATTTGAGCTCGCTACTGAAATTTTAAAGATTACAGATCCTGGGCTCGCTTGTTTTGCGCAAGCAGTTGCATATGCCTCGCTCACGTCCCCTCCAATCGAGAGATACCGACACCGTAGTTTTGGTACATATTATTCCACTATACTATGCAATATGTGTGTCTTCTTCTAACTCCTCTTGCCTATCCGGTTCATTCCCATGGCATAGCGTCTGAAGAGATTAAGGAGACAGCCATCGAACTGGTCTTCCAAGATTTGAAATTCTCGCGAGTCTTGGGCGATGCATTTCAACCAGTGGAATACAGCCAAGTCCCAAGTTTGTACTTCAGTACATTAAGATGTGGATGGGCCCGTGCGTCGGCGCCGAGGGGATAGTAGATGGGCATAAAAGCTCCTGTTGATTTTCTTCCAGGAAATTTCAACCTCGCCTTGCTTCGGAATATCATATTCTTATTTTGTCCCGAAAAGCGATTGTTCATTTTAAAACCAATCTCTCCAAACTCTTCCCCACAATCGACAGGTTCTCGGCCAACCGATTCGGATCCCGCATCAGCGCTAGCACATCCTCTCTCATACCCGCCAAGCTCTTCCTCACCGTCTCATACTTCTCCTCTCTAGCCGTATACTCTCTGATAACCTCTCCAGTTGCAAACTCGACGAATACTCTGGTATCTCGTATCCGGAAGAGCACGCCATCCAACCGCATGAAGAACCGCGATAGGAGCAGCAGCCGGGCAGGCATGACGCGGATTTTGACGGACAGCATAGCGATGCCATTGTCAGCGAGCTCGTCTTCGTAAAGGATGACGTCGTCGAAGAAGAGGATGGGGTCGGGGCGGCGGAGTAACTCCAGCGGTATGGGTTTATTCGAGGGCTCGAAAGCCGGGCAGTCTAATGTAGTGCCTTTATAATCTGTACTGTACGACCAATCAAAAGGCTTCACAACCTCCTTGATATCTTCGAACTGCTTCTGCCGATTCTGCTGCCATTCTTTAGAGTATGAGACCTTGAGCATGGCGGCGCCGGTTTTGTCGACGCGGTCAAGGGCATCGAAGGCGTTGAAGGTGATGGACCAGCCGCTGGAGGGATGTGAGATGGAGGCGAGGTTGTCACCGAATATCATTTCTGGGGGCGTGATGCCGAGTTTGGTGGTCATTTCTTCGATGGGGCCGGCTTTTAGGATGGGGAGTTTTCGGGTGGTGATTTTGAAACCATCGCGTGTGATGGTGTTATCGGACTCATGGCCAGGGGCCAATGTATCTATGGGTCCGTTTGTCGCCATCTTGAGTAAATGTTAGAAAGTGCAGAGGTTATTTTATGAGCGAGAAGTCGAGACTTGGAGAAGTTGAAGATGTGAAGTCAGCGGGGTCACCAGGGTGGAATGTGGGGTATGGCCCAAACTCTGAGGTTGGATTGCCAGGGCAACGCTTCGTTTATGTTTAGGTTAAGCCAAGAAGAAATCTCTCACTATCTTAGAACCATCATCCTTACACGAACCGACAACCAACATCAACTCTCCGCCTTCGTCCAGGATAAGGACATCTTTTATAAACAATTGCTTAGATTCTCTTCTTCTATCCTTCGTCTAGGTCTCTCTTTTTCCGGGCATTTTCTACTCTTGACATCGCAATGGATGTCCAAAATCTCGAAGCTGCTTTCGAGCGCATCACCGTGCAAGATGAGAATGAGGAGCAGCATGGCTCAACTACTACATATCACAAATCAAAAGTGAACAAGTCATTTCTCCTTGGAGGTGAAGAATCATGTCTAACCCTTCAAAAGGGCTCCTTGTCGACCGCCATGACAATGTCCGGCCTCACAACCTCCACATCAGCTGCTAATCGTATGAAACTCCCCCTCCAAAAACTACAACAATCCGCCACCTCCAAACTGGCCACCTCCACCATCACAAAAGTCACTCTCCCCTCCCAAGCCGCCCAGCACTCCCGCCCCTCAGACGAATCCACGGCCACGCACCGCCGCACCCTCACTGAGCCTCAACTCTACATCCAACCCAAACAATTCCACCTCGGCATGTTCGAAATCGGCAAACCCCTGGGTAAAGGAAAATTCGGCCGCGTCTACCTCGCCAAAGAGCGCAGCTCTGGCTTCGTATGTGCCCTCAAAGTTCTCCACAAAAACGAGCTTCAGCAAGGCAAAGTCGAAAAGCAAGTCCGCCGAGAAATCGAAATCCAGTCGCATCTCGCGCACCCCAATATCCTACGCCTCTTCGGTCATTTCCACGACGCCAAGCGCATCTTTTTGATCTTGGAGTTTGCAGGCAAGGGCGAACTGTACAAGCATTTGCGCCGCGAGCAGCGGTTCCCGGAGTGGAAAGCCAGCCAATACATTGCGCAAATGGCCGCCGCCCTGAAGTACCTTCATAAGAAGCATGTCATGCACCGCGACATTAAGCCCGAGAACATCCTCGTTGGGATCCACGATGAGATTAAGATTTCCGACTTCGGCTGGTCCGTCCACGCGCCGAATAACCGCCGCAACACGATGTGCGGTACGCTGGACTACTTGCCCCCGGAGATGCTCAAGGGCGGCGGCAAGGACAATTTCTACAACGAGAAAGTGGATTTGTGGAGCTTGGGGGTGTTGACGTATGAGTTTCTGGTGGGCGAGGCACCGTTTGAGGATACGCAGATTATGACGCAGAAGAAGATTGTTAGGGGCGAGTATACGGTGCCGAGTTTTGTGAGTCCGGAAGCGCGGGATTTGATTAAGAGGGTATGTTTAATTCACAGAATATAGTGTCGCGGGTGATGAGACTAATTTCGTGGTAGTTACTCGTCCTCGACCCGGAGAAGCGTATCCCGCTCGAAGAAGTGGAGAAGCACCCCTGGATCCTCAAGCATTGCGCTAAAGGGGGTGAGCGCGCTTATATGAGGGCTTCGGTGGAGAAGAAGAAGAGCACTGGCAGCAGTACTGCCTAGATATATGGGACTAGGTCATGGGGTTCATTATCTTCATCTGTATTTCGGATTCGGAGTCTCGGTTGTACTTAGGGTCGGACAGAGGGCTTTATTGGATGTTAGCATGAATAGGAGTTCAGGGGAATGAGCTTTTCTCATTGCGCACGTAGATGGTAGATCCCTACCAATGCGCTGGTTGAATAATGGATTTTCAACACTTTGAGGTTTATCTTCTGTTATTCGACGTATGCAGCTTTCCTTTCCTGGTGGCTCTTTATTGTTTCTCCGGAAGTTACACACATCGTCTCCTGAGCATTTTCTCTTTAGTTTTTGACAATCAACTGTTTAATGTGCTAAGCCTAGATTGACAGCAAAGGGGATATTTATCGGGTGCAGTATAAGTTAGGATGAAGGAAACTGTCCTACCCAGCCTCTGTAACTCATGGTAAGAGAAACTGGGTTGTCTATGCGATGCCGCACAGATATGTCTAGGCCGTCTATAAACATCGATGGTAGGCATAAACCAGAGGGCAACCGCCTAAGTACAGTGCTCGGAAAGAGAGTGTAGATTGACATAAATTGAAAACGTTAACCTAACGCCATCGCTATGCACTCCTATCTATGGTATAAGTACAACCCTCTCTATCAAACCCATGACATCAACAATCCTTCTATAGTACATCCTCCAACACCAAACACATATCTTATACACCCCCTCTCAAAGCATTCCAATACCGAACCTCCCCATTCCTCTTCCTATCCCCTTCGCTACCGATATATTTCGTCAAACGGCCTCGGGTCCGAGAAACAACTGTCCCACACCTCATTCACAATCTTCGCCGCATGCACATCATCCTTTACCCCCGGTCTTGCCAGCATACTTAAAGTGGCGCGTCTCCGGACGCAAGATTGTAGTTGCTCGGTGATTTTGAATTGCTTGCGTGTGAAGAATTCGCGTGTGAAACGGCATTCGCCGCTGAGGGTACTGGCGCGGATCTGGATTTTGGTTAACATAGCCCTGTCTCGGATATAAACAGATCAATTGGAGAAGGAACTGTACCTCTAAGCAAGCTTGGTGTCGTAGGTTGTTGTCATCCACTTTCCATTTGAGATAGTCCCATGCATGAATCATCTCATGGGCCAACGTATCCTCCACACTACTCCGATCCCTTAACTTGTTCGCACACAATAATATCCCATGCTGCAGAGTAAATCCCCCGGTCTGATCCGTCGGACATCTTCTACATATAATATTCTTACTATTAAGCTCCCCACCCTGCTTCGCGATTTCACCCTTCATGAAGTGCACGATCGGACTATATTGCAGCAGGAAGTCGCGGTGTTTTTCGCATCGCTTGCAGTCGGATTCTTCCATTACAGTGTCGCGCTCCTCGAGGTAACCGCGCATAGTTTTATCGGAAGCGTTGCCTGCGAGGATCGAGAAGAGGTTGCTCCATGTGTAGTATATTGGGGGTGGGTTTGGGGTGTTAGAAGGGGCGGGAGCGGTGGTTCGCAGGACAGAAGCACCGTCTGTTGACGATTCGGTAGAAGGCATATTGAGAAGGCGATTTATGAGGCGCGTGCAAGGCAATACGGGGCAGTAAGGCGTGAGGAAATGGAGTGCGGTGTGTAAATACGGACAAGGCAGAGAGGTACGGTAGGGCGTAGATTTAGAGAAATTCTGGAGATGCGGAGGAAAGCGAGGACTCTAATTGGTTGGGACGCAGAGCGGTGACATGGTTGGTTTCGAAGGGTCGAGGGATATATATTCGACTCATTCCCTGCTACAAAGAACCTCAATTCTACCACAATTGAACCAGTTTGTTTTTCTAGTTCCTCAAAGGGGCATAGGGGCACAATGACAGGCTATAAAGAAAGACATCTCACCATCGTCATTAAACTCGGTATTTCTCCACAATCTGTACTTTGTACCCCTCATTGGCATACAACAGAGATCAGCTAACTAACTCACTTCTACAGGAACCAGTTCCATAGTCGACGAAAAGACATATGAACCTCTTCTTTCTATCCTCTCCCTCATCGTCGAAACCGCTGTCAAACTCCGCAAAGATGGCCATAAAGTCGTCATTGTATCCTCCGGGGCCATCGGCGTTGGTCTCCGCAGAATGGACTTCGACAAGCGCCCCAAACACCTCCCTCAGGTACAAGCATTGGCGGCCATTGGACAGTGCAGATTGATGAGTCTGTGGGATCAATTGTTTTTGCATCTTCAGCAGCCTGTGGCTCAGATTTTGTTGACGCGGAATGATATTGCGGATCGGACGCAGTATCTCAATGCTCAGAATACTTTCTTTGAATTGCTACATATGGGTGTGATTCCGATTGTCAACGAGAACGACACACTGGCAGTTACGGAAATCAAGTTCGGTGACAATGATACCCTGTCGGCGATTACGGCAGGTATGGTCCAGGCGGATTACCTCTTCCTTATGACGGATGTCGACTGTCTATATGACAAAAATCCACGAGCTCACCCTGGTGCCAAACCCATCGAAGTCGTAGAAGACATCGCAGATCTGGCCGTCGATGTATCCAGCGCAGGCTCCGCCCTCGGAACGGGAGGAATGTCCACCAAGATCGTCGCAGCGCGCCTCGCAACCTCCGCCGGTGTCACGACTGTTATCACCCGCTCCTCCAAACCCGGCAACATCGCCTCCATAATCAGGCACGCCGAGGCCCAGAAGATGGCTCGCATCTCCAGCCGAAGCAGCGTCGTCGATGACTCTGTCCCTTTGGCGCAAACCGCAACCCTAAACGCCATTGGTGCAAACCAGCATACGCCCTCAACATCAACACCTCAAGACACTCCTGCCCGCACAGAATCCCCACAAACCTCAGAAGAGAAAGTACCCCTGCACACACGCTTCCTCCCCATCGCTCACCCAATCCGCGACCGCTGGTTCTGGATCCTGCATGGACTAGCCCCCCACGGCACAATCTACATTGACCACGGCGCCTGGCACGCCCTCGAAGACAAAGCTGGCCTCCTGCCAGTGGGCATCGTCGAAGTAGAGGGACACTTTGCGCAGCAAGAGGCCGTGAGGATTGTCGTGGTGAAGAAACTGGCTGGAAGTGCGCCACCGAAGGAGGTTCCGGAACCGCAGATTTCGACGCCGGGTACCCCTGGGAGGATGACTAATAGTCAGACACTGCCGCACCGACCGCAGCCGCCGTCGCATAACCCTTCGGAGACGGCGAGTGCAACGCATACGGGTACGTCGACCCCTGTGCTCGGGACTTCGACGCCTATCCTCTATGAGCTGCACAACCCGCCGCCCTTCGAAATCGGTCGCGCAGTGGTGAATTACAGCGCCGCGGAGATAAGGCGGATAAAGGGGTTGCACAGTACGCAGATTCATGAGGCGCTTGGGTATGCAGATAGTGAGTATATAGCGCTGAGGGAGAATATTGCGTTTTTCGGCATGGAGAAGAGTAGACCAGGTACGCCGGCTTGGGGACGAGGGAGTGAACATGGGCATGGGAGCGTGGAGGGGGGTGTAACCATCTAAGTCGTTGATGACTTAGGAATATGCTGTAGAGGTTTGCTGGCGTTGGGGGCGTTCAGGCGGGTTAGAAGAGGAAGATATGATGTTAAGCATATAGGGCTTTTATTCTGCTTCTAAAAGAGTTTTTGGAGGATACCAGTAGATGGAGTATTTTTGTTGCATCTTTGCCAGTTTAGTTTGGCTCTTGCTGTATACCACCGATAGAAAAAACTCTGGTTCGTCCTCCATATAAACAAAGCTGCCTTCGGTCATCATAGTCGACTGGAGTTCCACACCTTTTTCTCTCTTCCTGCGTATGGGTAGCCTCTCTGAAATCCCGAAGTTAGTTCCTTGCTCTTACAGTTCCGCCAATCCCAGCCTTCCCAACAACTATTCAGACCCGAACGCCTAGCCTTTTTGCCTGATTCCTAACCCCTCCCTTCGAGATACCTCACATCACCACCATCTCACACCAAACATCTTGGGCCCCATCCTTCCAACCTTCTTATCCTCAACATTCTCCAAATAAATCCGCTGCTGACCTTTAATATCCACTGCCAGCGTATGATATTCGTGCTCCGTCTGACTGGGCTTCTTCGTCATGTGCACGTATACGACGCCTTGATTCAAGGGACCTTCGACGTAGAATTTGAAGTGCAGGTGCTCGGTGCCGTAGCGGTCTGTTGATGTTGTTGACCTATATAAGTATTAGCGCAAGTTCCCCTTCTGTCTCTTTTGTGGTGACAGGGGAGGTGAGATGGGAGAAATAGAGGAAATTACGCAAGCGTCCTATTCCTCGCCCACCGACTCCAGCTCGGTTCGCCATGCGCCGTAATCTTATCTCCATCTCCTAACAGTTTCGTGCACCTCGGGTCTCTGCGAATCTGGTCGGTTGCGCGGTTGAAGTGGCTAGTTTTGCTGTCGGTGGAGAAGACTTCGGTGTAAAGGACGTAGCCTACTGCGCTCTATCAAAAGTGTTAGCATTTTTAAACGAATATGTTCAAGGGCCACAGAGTATAGTTTGTATGAACGTACTGTCATGACCACTCCGGCAATCACCACTAAGAAGTTGAAACTTTGCTCTGTTGAGCGTACCGCTTTCCCGCCTACGCTTAGATCTGTCCATCGTTTGCGCCCTGCAGCATCTACTACGGTGATATTCTGTTTCGGACCGGAGGTAGAACTGGGGTTGGAGCTCGAGGTGTCTGTGTGGGTAGCTTTTACATTGCGGGAGGTTGAGAAAGCGGGGGGAGGGACTCTTATACGAGGCCGTCGGAGACATTGTGAGGATAATCTAAAAAGTTGTAAAGAGTCTGGAGACTTTAATACTGAAGCCATAATTGCGGTTAACTTTCAGAGCTACGATACATGCGGAGCTCTGCATCGTTCACGCACGGCCTCGGCTTGCTTATGCCACACTGTGGCGGGCGCTCAATCACGTGAAAAGGCCAACATACCGCATCTGAATCTAAACTTTGGACAGAGTACTCCACCACAAAATCCACGACTTTCTCCGTTTCTTTCTGTTTAACACATCTATTGGAAGGACGGAAGACCAAATTATACAAGATGAGCTCGAACAAAAAATCCTCACTCACAGGGTACCTCCCCGACATACTCATCGCTGCCGCCGCTGTACGTTCCCCCATTTAAACAATTACTCCCACATTTCCCCCATCCCCTCACCCTTCACAGAACCCTTTCCCTCCCACTTGCTTAGACTAACATCACTAGCCACTTCTAGCATACTTTCTCATCCGGCAAATAATATCCCGTCTCGACCCCGACGCGCAAGCCAAAGAAGAAGCCCGCGCCAAAGCCTCGGCCGCATCCCGCAAGCTCGACGCGATATTAGCAAACAAAGCGCGACAGGAGGAGGATGATAGCGATGACGAGTATGGTGGGGAGAAGTCAAGGAGGCCAAGAAAGGAGGATTTGGTGTTGACGCCGTATGAGCAGACGATTGCTATGGAGGTGGTTGCGCCCGAGGAGATTCCTGTTAGTTTTGATGGTATGGGAACTATTCTGTTTTCCCTTGCGCTCGACTTCTGGAACATATAAGAGATCAAGAGCATGGCCAATTCGAGCCGGTTGTAATTCGGGATACTGACTAGATACACAGACATCGGCGGTCTTGACTCCATAATCGAAGAACTCAAAGAATCCGTCATCTACCCCCTAACTATGCCCCACCTCTACTCTTCATCTTCCTCCCTACTCTCAGCGCCCTCTGGCGTCCTCCTCTACGGTCCTCCCGGCTGCGGCAAAACCATGCTGGCGAAAGCCCTCGCTCACGAAAGCGGCGCGTGCTTCATAAACCTGCACATTTCCACCCTAACGGAGAAGTGGTATGGAGATTCTAACAAGCTGGTGAATGCGGTGTTTTCGTTGGCAAGGAAATTGCAGCCTAGTATTGTGTTTATTGATGAAATTGATGCGGTGCTCGGGCAGAGGAGGAGTGGGGAGCATGAGGCTAGTGGCATGGTTAAAGCGGAGTATGTCTATTCCCCTATCCTTAACCCCCTTCCCCCCCCAAATTCCAAAACCAACTCAAAGCTATCCATGTACTGACCAGAGATATAGGTTCATGACCCATTGGGACGGCCTCGCCTCCACCACCCCCTCCTCCGCTACCCCACAGCGTATCTGCATCCTCGGCGCGACAAACCGTCCCCAGGACATCGACGAAGCCATCCTCCGCCGCATGCCTAAGAAATTCCCCGTCGCCCTCCCCAACGCCGCACAGCGCGCCAACATCTTTTCCCTTATCCTGCGCGATACCAAACTCGACACTCAGAACTTCGACCTCGACTACCTCGTCAAAGTCAGCGCGGGTATGAGTGGCAGCGATATCAAGAGCGCGTGTCGTGATGCTGCGATGGGGCCCGTGAGGGAGTTTATAAGAAGCCAGAAAAATGGGAATGGGGGTTTGAGGGGGAGGGGTAGGAAGGTACTACCGCATGAAGTTCGCGGTGTGAGGACGGAGGATTTCTTTAGGGATACGAGGAGTTTGGCTGAGTTGGATGATGTGGAGGGTGCGCTGCCGAAGGTTACGGGGCGGGATATGGATGAGGCGGTTAGGAGGGTGCCGAGGGAGAGTGAGGGTGTGACGGATGAGGGGAGCGCGAGTAGTAGTACAGTGTCTACAGAGGGTAGTGGAGAGGAGGAGTTTAGGGACTCGGCGTATCAGGATGCGGAGGCGGAGGTTGGGCGTGTGAGGTAAAAGTCGTCGATGTGTTGATGATATGTTGATGAACTTAATTTTTACCTTGCTGTGTACAGTAAGTTAATTCGTCTGTGGGGAGTTCGAAGCTTCAGCTTGTAGATATGGGTTATGGTACATTGGTCGGCGCAGGGAGAGAGGGATTGTAATCATACATCACTGGGACATCGGACGAGAAAGTCAGGCCAGCATAGTTGGCGTTATACGGGAATTTATAGAGACTTCTTTCTCTGCTCATTCCTACTCAAAACCCCATGTTCAATCTTTACTCTGACTAAATAGTCCGTCGCTGACACCGGTGCTCCCTTTCATCTCAATCTATGTGAGATCAGCTGGATCATCCTTTTCATCTCAACCTATGTTAGATCACGTTGATCCCTTTCCAAATACTTCTTTTTTCTCTGAAATGATTCGTTTCATAACCCTACCCTATCTTAATTCGACGAAAGTAGAAAACAGTAAAACACCAAGGCCTCTAGGGGAGCGTTGATGAGTAGTAAATGCTCCAAGCCAGCTTAAACCAATCACTCATTAATCATCACCAGCAGCCACCTAAGCTTCCTCTTCCTCCTCTTCAGCCTCCTCGCCCTCCTCCTCTTCCTCTTCTTCCTCCTCTCCCTCTACCTCTTCCTCTTCCTCGACAGCCTCTCCAACATCCTCCTCACCCTCAACCTCGGGGAGGTCCTCCGCACTACCTCCCTCCTTCTCCAACCGAAGGTACTCATCCCACTCAGGAAACATCTCAGCATCGCCCTCTCCATCAGCCGGAGGCGCACCCAACATCCTAGCAACTTTGCCCTTGCCCTCACTCTCTAGACTACTTTTCCACTCCTTGACCAGCGCAGCCGTCGTACTCGGCTTATACGTCTGCGAGAACATAACCGCCTCAGCCAGCCTATTCGTCTTCTTCAATAGCTCAAGGCACCCGTCCACATCGCCCACCTGCCAAAGCGCCGAAAACGCCACATTATTCGCTGTAGCTTCCTCGGCGAGTTTCGCCAGTTCCCTCAGCCCCACCTCATCAGAGGTAGCACTGTAGACCAGAAGCAATGAACCCAAGTCTTTAGCTTTCTTGAAGCATTCTTGGGCGAGCTTAACGTCCCAGGCTGCGAGAGCGGCATCACCAACTGTCTTCCACTTATGCTCAGTTTCTTGGTCACGGGCGATCTTAGTGGCTTCTTCCAGGTTGCCGAGGGCGAGGGCAAGGTCGAAGCGGTGTTCAGGGTCGGTGGCGACTTGAAGGGCGAGTTCTTTATAGCCTTGGCCTTCGAGGAATCGGGCAATTTTGTTGTTTTGGTCCTTGGGGACCTGGGGGAGGATTTCTTCGGCAGCCTCAAGGTCACCGCGGAGAACGAGGGTCTGGTACTCAACCACAGCCAGGGAGAGCGCGAAAGAGACAACGTTGACGTCCTTGTCAGCCACATAGATTCTGGAATCGCGGGGAAGATATCCAAGAATGTAGTGTGGAGCGTCAAAGTGCGAGATAGTATATGACTGGTCACCGACGAGGTAGTTCAAACGGTTAGTGCTGTTGGTGTAGATGAAGCAGTCTCCGACCCAGCATCCAGTCCGTACACTGTGGATTGTTAGAAAGTGAATGCCACATCACCGGCCGTCCTACATACCTCTCATTGATATCGCAAACAACCTCAAAGGCGGACTCAGCACCATCCTCGTCAACCTCTCCGTTCTGGACCGCCTCCAGGTAGTCCTCTCTCGAATACCGCAGAACATAGAAGGTATCATCAGTAGCAAGAGTCACAAGCTCACCGCTCTCAGACCAGTACACGCTCTTAGGCTCGACCTCAATCCTTCGGACTAGGGCTCCGGTATCCCAATCGAAGAATCCGATTCCACCCTGACCCTTTACTCCGAGAAGGATACCACCACTCAATCCGTCAGCGGAGAAGCCGACATTCAGTACGCTACGGTGCTTGAAGTTCCGGTACATCTTAACGCTCGTCGAAGATTCCCGGATCGCATAGTCCTTGTCATGCTCCTTTGATGCCCAGCAGAAATCCAAAGCGTTTCCGAAAGCCTGGTTACGGAGAGCGCGCGCGGTGTAGATGATGTACTCGCCATCTCCACATACAGCAACAAATCTACAATTGGGCGAATGCAGCAGTGACTGAGGATATATCTCGGTCGATCCAAGGTCTTTCGTGGGAAGGGTGAGGCGTTCTGCGTCTTTAAGGTTCTCATTACCCTTAATCACCGCGGCCATGATTTCATTATGCCTAGCCCATAACACCTTGCCTCCGGCGTCCATGCTGACAGCTGGCTCCTCACGTCCCATTGAGATGACAACGGCGCCATCATCAAAACCTAGGGCGACGCCATTCTGGCCTCTCTGGTATGCCACGCACCAAGCGCGCTCCAAACCGTAATTCAAGGACTGTTCCAACCTGTAGGTTGAAGAATGCCAGATTTTGATAGTGCCATCCTCGGAACCAGATATTATGACCGGCAATTCAGGATGATAGACGGCGAAACTGACGTTGGAAGTATGTCCTTCCAAGGTGGCAATGAGGGCTTTGGTGGTGTAATCCCACACCTTGACGGTCCGGTCGTCCGATGTGGTCAGGAGATATGGTTTATCAGACTGTGGGTAGTAATCGACGAAGTTCACTCCCTTGGCCTCATGAGCTTCCAAAGTGAAATTCGGGGTAGAGCTGCCTAACGACCAAATCTTGACAGTCCTGTCAAGACATGCGGAAGCGAATGTGTTAGGGTCCTTGGGGTTGATGGCAATGCCCATTACGTAGTGGCCATGGCCTTCGAAGATCTGTACACCTAGTCGTTGTTAGTTAACCGTAACGAGTCTAAGCGTAATAACGAAACCATACATTTCCATGACTTATCCCAATCCCACAACTTAATGGTCATATCGTCCTATTCACCATATTAGCCTCGGGTCCATGGTACCTCCCTCTTTGTTGGCACATACGCTGGCGGTCAACACGAACGGTTGTGTTGGGTGTACAGCAATGGCACGGATATAGTCTGGATGCGCTTCGAATGACGTGACCTTCTCAGAGGTGTTGTAGTTGTAGACACGGAGCTGGAAGTCGTCGGAGCCTAGACACAGTATCTGTCAATATATGGACTCGAGTCCGAGGTCGGGTATAGCTTACCCGCAACAATCCAATTCTTCCTCGCAATGAAACGACCTGCTCGGACAGGCACATCGGTGAGTTCGAAGGTCTTGACAATTGACTGTGATACATAGGACCAGATGTGGACATGGCCTGTCACCTTTAGTACAAGGGCAACCAGTGTAAGGGGTCCGGAGCTTCATACCGCTATATAATGTTGTGAGAATCCATGGCTCGGTAGGATGGAAGTCTTAGTAGTTGTTTAGCACAGTTTCCATTTCGGACGGCGTCTTCCCTACCAATTCCTATAATACGTTAGTTGAGGAGCTTCAACCGGAGGGAGAGATAAACTCACCTTTGACTCTCTCGGAGCGCGCAAAGAGTTGTCTCTGTAAATTTTGACGAGCATCAGCAATTGTCCAAGATCAAAGCCAACCATCAGCGATTTGGTATCAGTACCTTAACGTCTAAGCGCATCGTTGCTATTTGAAGTCGGTACGGTAGAGGGGTGTTCTGGAGACGTGGCTGTACGTAGCCAGTCCTTATCGGCTTGCAAGGGTTCTGATTAGAGTATGTAGTCTACAATAGCAGAGAATTATAGACGGGGGTATTAAAGCGAGAGAAAGATGTGGAGTTTGGAGAGACGTTGCTGCATCAGCTTCCGACGGTAAGTACTTTGGCGATGTGGGTTTGGTGTTCAATGTTCTTGCCAAGACTCCACACTGCAGGGGCCACTGGGCCCGCTCCAGCTCATCCCTAGGGCCCCTTTTAGGCACGTGATTGTCGTTCACCGTGTCCAGTCATCAACTCAGTGGAAAGCCGGAGTCAACTATTCACGTTGAGAAAGAGAGAGAGAGATGACCAATATATTTCATTCTATAACTATTATAAGGCTCACGTCAACATCAACATCAACGTCACTATCACCATCAGCGCATTACAAACGACCGCATTACAACAAAAAGGTGGTATTAGGAAGCTTTTCGCTCTTCTCCACATACAGCTATTTACTTTCAAGCCATCACGCCTCTCCCCTTCCCCGCTCTCGCCAGTTTCATTTTGAGAAAAAAAAAAACCACCCCATCTTAAAATCCCACAAACATCATCACCGACAATAAACTCGAAGAGAAAAAAGGTCCAGCTTCGGCAGCACGGACAGGTATCTGAAGAATCGAAATGATGCTAACAAAAAGGAGATTTGTAATAAAAGGAGTATGAGAGTTAGACATGGTGGTGTAGTGAGACTGCTGAACATTAAAATAGAGAAATTTCCGACGGTTGTTCGGACCAGGCTTAGACGAGCCTGGCCGATGTAGACTTGCTCGACATAAAATAAAAATACTAGGAAGTGTCTCGGCCGTGAGGTGTATACACGGGTGAGAAAAGAGGTGGCGAGGACGTCTCCCGTTCATGAAGAATCACTGCAGAGAGGCCGTATTGACACTTCTCTTACCACTTCTCCAAAATATGATACAGGGACACATGAAAAAATCGGAGTCGATACTCCCGCAATTTTAGAAGGTTGTTTGGTTGCCAGCCGTTAATTCCAGCCAAGGGAATTTTCGGCCATGACAGGTGCCGAGATCTGTGCGGTTCGTATGCTGCGGCCGTTACTACTTGCGCTGCCTCTGCTACCACGACTGTCACTGCTGGGTGCTGAGCGGCTAAGGTCACGACCTCCAGACATCCAGGCAGCTCCACTCATTGAGCCGTATGTGGATCGGTCATTGCGGCTGGTGCTGGGAACGGAACTGGTCCGTTGATGAGACATCCTCTTGTTCCTGTAGCGACGGGCAACATAGAACATGGCAGCGCCGTACGCAAGGGCGCCCAGTATGGCTCCTGTGACAACACCAACACTAGTAGGATTGACCTTGTGGCTGGAGCCGATGTCTCCGTTTATTGCATCTCCATCCTTGTAGCGTGCGCTGGCTGTCGAGGTTGGATTGCTCTTTGGAACGTCCCCGGCATCGCCGGGAAGCTTACCAGCTTGCAGAGGGAAAGAACTATCAATCAGGTCGGTCAATTGATTGACGAGCGGCCACTTGTTGTGCCACAGAGGGTCCAGAGGGTTCCGTAATTGTGCTTGAAGCGATCCGCTCAAATCGGCGGGGATCCAAAACAGCGCAAGAGTGGTCACATAGCCGTTGAAGTTGGTACTATCGAACGGCTTGATACCTTGCATCACCACCTCATCCCTACTCAGCTTGAGCGCATCCGCAATTGCGTGAGGAAGAAGCCAAAAGATCTGGTTGCCTCCGTCATTTGCACAGACGAAAGGATAATTCAGCGGCCATTTGAAAGCAATCTGACCTAAGAAGGCTTCTGAAGGATTTTGCGAGGGCATTCCTTCTGGCGGCGCGATCATCTTCGGCAACTGAGACGGGATCCCTAGAACGGTGGTGGTTGGCGATACGTGGGTGGGCTCCATGATGATGCTCGTGCCGATGAAGTAAGAAGTGAGGCTATCGGTTCCCGTCGGAACGATTGACTGGGGTATCGTTGTCGTGGGGAGAGTGAAGGTGAAAGGAATTTCCACTGATGTAGCCGGCGCCTGGGTAGTAGAGGGAGCTGCTGACGGCGTAACCGTAGAGGGAGCGGCAGAGGGAGTAACCGACGTAGGACTAACAGAACTATCGGTTGTGAGACTTGTAGGCACCACTTCGCTGGTAATCGGTGTCGAAGAATTCGTGAGCGCGGTTGTTATAGATATCGAAACCGATCCAGAGGGCGTAATTGAACCAGTGGGCAGATATGTGTTTGTAGGGTCCGTAAGCTGGGAGGTTGGAGTTGCCGATGAAGACTCAGTCGGAGTAGGGGGATTCTCCGATGTGGGAATTCCAGTGGCTCCGCTGGGTGTGAGGCTTACAGTATTGGAAGGAGCTTCAGATGTGGAAACCAATCCAGAAGATGTAGGCGCTGTGGGTCCAGCAGTTCCGGTAGGAGTAATTCCAGTGCCGGGACTAGTCGGTGACGGAGGAAACACACCGGCGTCAGTAGTGGTAGGAATATCACTCGTCAAGGAGAAGATACCGGTGAGCGGGAGCGAAGGCATAGGAGCCGTGCCGGTGGACGGCGAGATGACCGGATCAGTTCCGCTAGAAGGCGAAGCCTCCGAAGATCCTGGGGATCCCACACTCGAGGTGGCCGGTATATCCGTAGGGGAAGGAGTCAACCCACCGGTTCCGGAGGGGAGAATGCCGGTTGCAGTCGGAATGACACCCGACGGGATGCCCGATACCAAGCTCGACAGTCCTGGAACGACTGAAGTTAGAGGGAGGGATGGGAGTAGCCCAGTGCCAGACGGCGGCGCGGTTGGCCCAGGTGTTGGCTCCGAGCTCCCAGCATCCGTTCCGGAGAGTGCCTCACTCGCTGGTGGAAGAATGACCGAAGAACTGGCACCGGAAGGCACAACAGGCAGAGCTGTACCGTTGAAAGGGGTCTCAGAGGTGGGGATAGGGACAACCAGAGTGGGTACTGGTGTCTCAACGGGTAGAGAGGATGCTGGTGTCTCGGTCAATCCCAGTGCAGTGGTGAGCCCGACGAGTATGCCAGAGGGCGAGCTTGACGGCGGCAAAACAGGAATTGGCAGAACGGTGGTTTGGGCAGGGACAATGCTGCCAGGGAGACCTCCCGAAGAACCTGGAATCAAGGGTGGAAGTATGCCAGATTCAGTAGAGAGACTAGTGGGAATCACAGGAGTCGGAACAGTTGGCTGAACAGTCGTCGCCAGGAGGCTACCAGCGGAGCCAATAATAAAGGGGCCAATAATGGTAGAACCATCCCCAGTCGACACAGATGACTTCGTGGGATCCTCGGGTGATGGAGACGGTTGAACAATAGTATCGGGAAGTCCGCTGGAAGAACCAACGATTGGCGTTGGCGAGGCCTGCGAACCAGGTCCGGTGGGCAGAATGGTAGTCAATGGCAATCCTCCGGTTGGCCCAACGCCACTGTCGACAGACGAATTAGATTTATCAGACTCCAGAGAGGACGGGCCAGAATTGCTTGGGCTGGAATTAGGAGTAGCGCTTGTCGTGGGCAAAACAATGGTCGCAGGTATGCCGCCACCAGTTGCGCCTGTGTTCGGATTACCAGATGGAACGTCCTCGCTTGAGTTCGAGGTGGTACTTGAGGTCGGCAAGAGAACGGGAGAAGGGACAACGCCGCCAGTCGAACCAGCATCAGAATTCAATGGGGCATCATTGCTGGATCCTGAACTGGAAGTAGCACTTGAAGTTGGCAACAGCACGGGAGAAGGAATGCCGCCACCGGTTGAGCCAATATTGGAATTAGACGGAGTCTCGACATTGGACAAAGAGCTAGGAGCTGCGCTGGACGTTGGCAAGAGAATGGGAGAAGGAATGCCGGCACCGGTTGAACCAGAATTGGGGTTGGGTGGAGACCCGACGTTCGATCCTGAACTGGAAGCCGCGCTTGGAGTCGGCAAGACAACGACAGGAGGGATGCTACCACCGCTTGGACTCTTGTTTGGGATCACAGATGGATCGGAAGAAGCTGGACCGCTTGGCTTGAGGGAACCATCCGTCGATGTCGATGGATTAAGGTTCGCCTTGTCGGTCTCGGACACTGGCACTGGTATAAGGGTGATGCCTTGAATGACTGTCGTCGTCCTTGCAGTGCCGCTTGTGCTCGTGGTAATCGTGGGTGAAAGCTCCTTGGACTCTGAGTTGAATAAAGACTCGATCAAGGATGAAACTTCCCCTATGGACATCCGGGTATCCAGTTGCGAGCTGCCACTCGCCGAAGTGGAAGTTTCAGATTCGGAATCGGACGACGGTAAAGATGAGGATGATGATGATGATGATGATGATGATGATGATGACGATGACGTAGAAGACGCTGGCACAGTCGAATTTGTCACTATCTGTCGTTTAATATGGCGCGGAAAGTAATATCTCGGTCTCATAGCCGTCTGCTGCGGCCCAGGTGCTGGCATAGCCTCCGCGGTGGTCAATATAGGACCGCATAACGTGGCCAACACCAGCGCTGCTCCCCATATCGAAGTTGATCGTGGCATGACTGGATATTATCGTGGATGGCTATTTTTTAGGGTAAGATTCGAAGGTACCGACAACGAAGCTGGAGTCGAAATCGAAGGTCTAAGGAGATCAGATCCACAACCCATTCACAAGAGACATATACTCACTGTCAGGGTCAAAAGATAAACGAGTGTACTTGACGGATCAAGGGTTTAAGGAGCGGACCTAGAGGCGAATATCGCGTTAGCCTCCCAGTGGATGGTGTTGAGATATACGAGTACCGTCGGCGCGATATATATCAATACTCCAATAGAGCGAGAGAGAAGCACTTACTAGGCTGTCAGCACAGCTATAACAAAACCAATGCTCCAGGCAGAAGTGAGAATACCCTGAAAACAGAGTAGGTTTGCAGAATTCGATCTAAGCCGTCATGACCACGACGGTTGTTTCCAGTTTCGCAAGAAAGGCTGTGCTCTGTACCAGATCCACGAACACAACGGCCAATCTACGAGATCTTTACACGCGACTGGCTTTCAGTCGAGGCTCACACAGACAAAGGAGCCGTTGGTCGTGGCGGTCGTCCTAATCAAAGCTTCCCCTGACTACCAGCACTGAATGAAGAGCAAATCCCACACAAATCAAATTAATACCTGTGCAATGCCTACGTCCGACTCTTTGTTCCGGACTGGTGGGTGCAAGGCGTGTGATGGTGAAAGGGTGGAATGGTGAAATGGTGAAATGGTGAAATGGTGAAATGGTCAGGCGGGTGGTGGTGGTGAGGCTGATGACTGGCTGGACTGTATGCTTTCTGACGAGAAACGAGCGGCGTCGAGGTCGACAAGTGCAAAGACGGGATTAGAACTGGCCGATTACTAGCACACGAAGAAAAAGGACTAAATGATAGGTCGTGATTCCGGGGAATCGGTGAATGAGCGTGTTGGCCGGATGGCGAATATCGTGAAGGAGAGAGGAGGCGCAGGGAAAGGACACGGGGAGTCTGCGACGGCGGTATATCGGTCACTGCAAATCGTGCGGGAGCAGTGTCACGATCCGGTCGAGTATTGTCGAAGGAGAAGGGGGTGGTGAGGAGAGGAGGGAGATGGGTGGGAGGGTTGGTGGTGAGGCGGGATCGAGTGAGGTGGTGGAGAGGAAAGGGAGCGAATGTGAAGTGGGAGCCGCGAAGGCACACACAGCAGCGCCCAGGCCACGAGTAAGTCTAGCGGGAACCACCTGGGCACAAAACAACCGCTGGCGGCCGGGGTTAATTTCACAAGCTGGCTAGGTTGGGCTAGCTTATATCATTCACCCTGCAGTTTAAGTTTTAACCGTGCATAATTCTTTGCGGAGAGGGGGCCAAGAAGGGGCCCAAGAAGGGGGAAAGGACAATGATAAAGAGGGAACAGATTTATTGAGTGGGATGGGCGGTCAAAAAAAGCGACCAGTCATCTACAGAGGGGGGAATGAGAGGGTTGCAAAAACAGTGCAAAAAACATTGCAAAAACATTGCAGAACTTTGCAAACCATTACAAAACATTGCAAAGGATAAACAGGCACGCTGAAGTTAGGCCAAAGAGACAAATCAGAGCACACAACCCCATTGTTTTTCCATCTTCGTGACTCTGCTGAAGCGGAAGAGTACGACGTGACAGTGAAATGTTCGATTTGTCCGGTCTTCTCCCTGGAATAAATTGCTGCAAAGAGGAGCACAGAGAGCACACAGGGAGTGCAGTTTAGGGAGAGTCAAGACTGCGCTAAAGCCAATCGTCCCTTCCTGGTGCCCGCTGCAACTAGCCAATCATGCATCAGGTACAAGTGAGCAGTCCGGGGTCGCGTCGTGGCCCCTTGGTGCCCTTCATTTCGAACCGCGCCCTGGGCCCTCTCCTCCTCACCATCATCACCACCATCACCACGCCCTCTTTTGATGAATCTACATTTGCCATATATAACATTCTTTAATTGCGCATGCATCCCTCAGCCGCGTGCACATGGTGCATCCAAATACAAATGCCGATGGCATTTAGCAGAAATGACAGCTACGTACCACTCAACTTCCCCAGATAGCAGTCAGATGGCGTCCCTTTCTGCAAGGCTCTTGGGATTAAAGATGCAGCCACCTCGCATCCTGGGCCTTGTAGTCTTAGAGAGTGGACGGCAGTCTCCTGTCTGTCCAGCGGCCGAATTTCACCCGAATGCATCTCTCCACCTCGTTCCCATCCAAAGCAGCATTCTTTGTTTATCGATTTTTTCTTCTCCCTATCTGACTGACTGCAGGGTGCGTCTTCTGTACGTGGCCTTTCCAGCAAAACGTTGACATGTAGTCTGTCTGCACGTCGTCAGTGCTGCCGTCACCATCAACTCTCCCTCTGAACTGTCATGGATATCGCTTCCCACTCATTTCTTCTTAGCCATTCGTTCTTTTTATTCTGTATCTCCTTATTTGTTTAGAATTGTGTTCTCAGTGATTCACCGGCTTCGTTTCACCCGTTTCACCCCATCATCTGATTTTGTATCGCTTCGTTTCATCTTCTCGCTTCCAGACATCGACTGTCCTCGTTAGGTAGCGCGGTCCAGAAAGGGGTCTGCACTTCCAAGCACACTCCAGAGCTGGACATATCGCCGCGAGGACCGGACTGCTTTGGTTACTATTTAAAAAGAATGGTCCCACTGAGGCTCCAGTCAAGTAATGCAGGGACAACTGAGTTCAGAACGTGGGAAACAGGTATGGTCACATAGCCACTTTCGAGACTTTATCCTCCAGCACCACGATACCACGAGGAACTCAACTGAGGTGCGAGATTCATTCGTACTCCTATGAGGGTAGTACGAGAAAAGGACGTCCAGAAGGGGGCAGAGTACTTTCCTATATGGTCGCCACGCTCACACGGAAACCTAGTTCTTCAGCCTCAAAAGAGACGTGGTCCGCACATATACTGCCACGTTCAGAGCATGGTGAACGTCTTTGTTCTTCGTTCTTCGTACTTCAGTTCTTTCTTCATCAAATAACGGGTTCCAGTACCCATTGCATTCAGGCGATTGGTCCTTCTGTTTTTTTTATTCGTCTTTCTTTAACCAGTCTTGCTATTAACCCATTCCTATCTTCTCTTCTTTAATCTGTAGTTTTATTTTACGCCCATACTATCGACTTACCTTCCCCACCACCGGTAGTAGAGGTAGAGTGCAGCGGAAAAAGCATCAGCTTGGCATCGGCCCCTCTTATCACCATCATGTACGGCGCTGCGCCTCTCCAATAACCCCCAACGCCATATCGATAGTCTTGATGCGTACACGCAATGGTGCGCGGGAAGGACTGATGTCCGTCACACACCGGGCTTCGAAATGTCAGCTCCGATGCAGATCCTCGAACATTCTCTACCGCGTTGTTGTCTGAGTAAGCCTCTGCATGCAGCTGCGATATCCGCATCTCGAGTTACATATGCAATAAATATGCTACACAGCTACTTACCGGACAACAAGGGACAAGTTAGAAAAGCCTTACATCGGACGCGCAAGGAGCAAATTTAGTGGGAGCATCCATCTCAAGACCACTCCTTAACGTCAGAAATTCGTTTTTCTTATGTTTAATAACCAATCCGAACAAGATGGTGTTCCAAGGGTGCCTTAAGCAACAATCCTCCAAATGAAGGTTTGTTCAACCCATTCGGTGCGAGTTTGCTCGAATGATTCTCTAAACGACGAAGTCCGACATGGGAAGGTCCAATCACGCTGCCTGGATATCGGCTATCTGCTTAATATCATATGCTGACGGGGCCGGGTGTTTCAAATGGTTCCTAATCTATGCTAGGTCTGTTTCAAAACACATAAGGTCCGTCGTTATCATGATTATATATCCTGCTATAACCACAGTTGTAGTCGGCCTATGTTTTCTGTCACAATAAGATCGCCACATCAAAAGCTTTACGTATCCACTCTCTTTCGATTTCATCACAGCCCTGTGTTTTATCCTATTCGCCTCTTTCATTTGCCTGCTCTGGGATCACGGCATATCAGCTAACTTAGGCACATCACCAATGTTGTTGTGCATATTTCCGATCGAGCTTGGACTATATACGGCGAGACAAAGCTCTTATTTCTGGTGTAGTGTGTCTAAAGGGCAAATAACCGTCGCGCTAATATAATCCGGAAGGAACGAATTCTTGGAAACCCAAACCTTAAGTGGCGTAACATTTTTTGTACGTGGCAAGCCTCAGTGGACAAACTTGAGCCTTGACACGCGGACACATTAGCTAGTCTCTTTATAAATCCAGATCACTAGCAGGCATACACATAGCACTTAAATGGGGGTTAGGCTTCCGGGTCCACTGCTGGCACACCAATAGCTCAGAGTGCTAAACAATTAAGACATATAGGCGGGCAGGCAGGTCCCCTGATGCGTCTTCCTCAGTTCTCTACTAATCTACTTTCGGTCTTAGGTTTGCGGTACAGTCCTTGCTTCACCTTGTTTAATTCGTGTCGAGGGAATAGCCATTTACGGCCCGATGTCCCCCTCTTTTCAGTTGCCTGGCATACGCCTGCTTATCTGCTCTTCGGCGCGAGACTTGCAGTGCACCAGTGTTCGAACCAGATTTTCGCCCTATTTGTAGGAGAGATCAATATTATATAGCCCCTTTCTTCGTAGAATTAAAAGAAGTTTTAGTCTTTATTTTATCTTCTTATAAACCTGAGAAGATGTGAGGAAAGGCTAGGACAGAGGACTACCAAATTCTTCTCTCGACACCGGAAGGTGTACGAGCGGCCACAACCTAGCTAAAGGGGTCTGGAACAGCCCCACGACGGATGGGAACAGCTCAACGGCCTTGGAATAGGTGAGAGATGGTACGCACAAGCAGGTTCTGTTAACTGCGGTGGTAATAGATGGGTCAAACCTGAGAAGGAGAACGGCCTAACTAGGCAGGGCACCAAGGAGTAAACATGATTTCTCCCCTACAAAGAGTTTTCCGAAATAGATAGTGAAGTCGCGTGAGCCTTCGTGGAACCGTATCGGACATAAACCTAGAATCAATA